>JASAMX010033978.1:0-30803 GCA_030248175.1 Microlaimidae sp. YZB2_3
TAAACCAGCAAGTATGACTTGTGTGACCTATACGGTTGCAATAATCGCAGATAGGACGTCCATCCTGTGTCCATAGTCTGTCGGCATCATTTGCAGGAGGATTACTAACCACCTGATTATTCGACGCTTGTTGCTGATTATTGGTAGGACGGTTTTGTCCATTCTGATTTTGCGGGTTATTTCCACCACTAGTACCTTGGCGCGATATCCCGCGAGCATTCCTCCCCCCGTGGTAGGAGGTACTTCCCCCACCACGCAGAGAAGAAGATGCTGGCGCGGAATATGCCACAACAGTCTTTTTACTCAAGTCCTCCTTGATTAGATCTTCGGCCTTACTAGCTTTGCAAATGGCTTGCACGTATTTGGTTGGACGATCAACCATGCCTAGCTCACGCTTAATGTCGGGTTTTAAACCATTCCAGAAATAACGGGTACGATTTTCGTCACGCTGTACCAGTGAATAAGTTTCCGCTGGGTAAGCTGCATTGACAAGCTTACAAATTTGAACCGCAAACTGTTCTACAGTTTCATTTTCTGCTTGCACCCTGGTATGCAGTTGATCTGCTACGGTACCCGTCAAATCCTCAAAATTTTCTTGCAACTGTTTCAACTATTAGGCCCCGGGCGTTCACAAATGTATATTTCTCTAAATTATAAAACATTTGCTTAGCGAGGCCTTCAAGGCCAGCCTTAATTATGTGGAGAACCCGGTCTTCCCATGCTACACCTCCTGATTCCATTATGGACTGGAATTTTTTCAACCAAGCTCCGAATTCTATAGGTGTTTTTCTTCCCACTAAATTTCTTGAAGGAGGGGAGAGAAAAGTTTGGCGACATCGTATTTCATATATCATGTTTTTTTTTGTTGCGAAAAAGTTGGCACAGGTGGATTTCGAGTCGCACAAGTAATATTGATTTTGCCGAAGCAAAATTTTTTATTTTCGGAACATCAAGACAATCTCAGCCTTTTTATTTGGGTAGATCAGGCAAAAAATTCTGACCCCGCGCT
Source organism: Microlaimidae sp. YZB2_3 (assembly GCA_030248175.1). NCBI lineage: Eukaryota > Metazoa > Nematoda > Chromadorea > Desmodorida > Microlaimidae > Microlaimidae sp. YZB2_3. Next base: position 1,010 of record JASAMX010033978.1, read on the forward strand.
TTTTTGCTCGTCTCCGCAACATCGTGCTTCTTTTGATCAATTTTTCTGATTCTCTACTCATTTCTCGCAAAAAGTGTCATGGCAAAAACCAAAATTTTTAATTTTAGCTACCTGTTGTTTAAAGGTTTCGAGCTTAGAATTTAGTTGGCCCCCCCCCCCCCCCCTGCAAATTAACCATTTCCCCCACCCATCTGAAAGGAGGTTGAGAGTAACCATTTTTACTATAATAATTTTGTAATGAAAATTCATTAATTTTTGATTTATATTTTTTTTTTGAGCTGCCATAACAGTCCCCAATAACCCCCGACGTCCCTAAGGCGCTCCGTTCGCAAAGAAGACCGGCCCGTTCCACTCTTACTTCTCTGCTAATTTTTTTTTTTTTTTTTGTAAATCTATTTAACCCAAAAAATTCCCCCTTTTTTTCACTTTTTTCGTTTTTAGTGGCTATCCGGTAAGACCGACCATTATTTAACTACCCCCCAACAAAGTAAGCAAAAGGGGGCCCCATCCTTTCCCTCACAAAACTTTGGCTCGCTGGCCCTTATTGTTTTTTTTTTTTTTTTTTTTTTTTTTGGAAATCTGTGCCCTAAAAAAAATATCATATAGTAGCTGAGTGTAGGAGGGTGGGGGGGGAGTTGGGATAACTTTTTCTGCCCCTTCTTCGAACCCCGTGGGTTGGTAGAACGGTGATACTTAGCGTTACCTCCGCACCTCCACTAAGTTAACTCCTCCGATGCTCTTCGCACATAAAAGGTTACTTCGTCCACCTGATAAAAATAAAACACAATCTATTTATTTTTTTTTTATTTTTTGCATCTTCAATATTTTGGATACAGCCGCCAAACGGACTAATAATTTGATACCTTGAATTATGATTGAGGTTTTTAAATGAGGTGGCACAATTTCCCATTTGGTCGGTTTAATATTGATAATTTATTTTTATTTTTAATCAGAAATTTTATATATTTGTAATTGTTGCCTCACATTCTGGTGTACGGAGATATACACAATATGCAAATAAATACGATAATCTAACCTACAGATTTGAGCATTTGAAAAACAAATTTTGAAAAACACACAAAAAAAACAATACAAAGAACAAGTATCAAAAGATATGGAGCACCTTGTGATACCTAAATTCTAGTTATCGGCTCCAATCTAAGGGCCAACAGGTCAAGCCCGCAGCCTAATAGTCTCTATGCATTTAATAACACCTTATGTTGATTTCCCTTTTGGCTCCGGCCATTTATTTACACAAATAAAGTTTTTGCACGATTTATATAATTTGACCTTTGAGTATTTACGTAGTGGATACACGACCCTCTGAGCCGGGGCCCAAGTCGAGGTGGGTTACAGTGTAGGGAGAGGGTTAGGAGCAATACGTTTTTTGTAGTGTACTTCGTTCAGTTACGTATTGCTGATCAATCAGTAACGAAGTAGGAATATCGATTTTAAGAATTGAGCGTTAGAATAATAATAATAAGAAGAAGAAGAAGGAGATAAATATGAATCTTATCAAAAAAATCATAATCATATCGTAGAAATTTTTATTCAGTGAGCAGCTGCCCATACCAAATGCAAATTTCCTATAGTCCACATCTTTTCTGTCTGAACATACGCCTGAGAAAAAATCGCCCCTTTTTCCTGCTTTATTATTAGAGCATACATACGTACGTCATGCAAATTTTTGTTATCACGTCATAATTGATGATTTTTATTGGCTCTTCCGCAATTAAAATGACGCAATTCAGACCAGATCGCAAATTCAAACGTTTTTACACGAAAAACAGCATTGTTTTAAAAAAATACATTAGGATATTGGCAAAAGTTGAGAGACATAGTTATTAGAAATTTTTTTTGGTGTTGACAAACGGGGAAACATGTTTGCAAGTAAGAAAACATTAAAAAAGAGCATTTTTTAGCTGCGATATTTGGCAATTTTGTCGTAGGATTTTAACTTTGAAAATATGATTTTCTAAACAAAATAACCTGGAAATTCGAAAAAAATAAACTTTTAAGGCTTATTTTTTTGGAAAAGTTTTTAATTTAAAGGTTTGCTGCTTACAGCATACGGGCTTGAAATGCTTCCAAATTTTAAATTCGTCATTTTTGACAGTTTATTGTAAGCTTAATATTAGGTTTTTTTATACAAACGATATATCAAAATTCGTGAGAAAAGTAAAGTCAGAAAACCTCAGAAAAGTATGTTTTAACAGCATACCAAGCGGCGTTTCTTATCTTTTACTAATAAAAAAGTTTTGTTTTTTTGGGACCAGGTTTTTTTCACCGCATCGGCTGTAGTGATGACGTCATTGAAAAACATTTTTTCCTAACCTTTTCAACAGATAGTGTAGTGTTGACGTCATCCAAAAACATTTTTTCTAACCTTTTCAACAGATAGTGTAGTGTTGACGTCATCCAAAAACATTTTTCCTAACCTTTTCAACAGATAGCCAAGAGTCTAAGCTATGCTCCCATATATGTCCAGCACATATTTTAACCTTCGTTATGGATATATAACATTTCAAAGTTCGAGTTTTGTCGCCAGTCCGCATTATTTTTGTATGGACTAAAAGTGATGGGCGGAACTACGGAACCGGAACTGAGATTTTTCAAAAATCCGGAACAGGAACTTCAAATTTTGCTCAGAACATCCGGAACCAAAAACCGGAATTGCCTATCACACTGTGAAACCCCCGGAACCAGAACTGGAATTGAGATTTTCCAAAAATCCGGAACAGGAACCGGAACTCCAAAATTTGCCCGGAACATCTGGAACCGGAGCTGCCCATCATTATTATATACTTTTTATATGGACAAAGATCCTATTAGAAATATTTGTGCACTTAATGATTAAAACTAGTTTTTTGCTGTTTTTGCTTGTTTCGTAAATAGGCTTTCACAAAAAATTATCAAAATCGAAGACAAAAAGTTTGACTCCACAACGAACCTTTAAAGGACTATTTTGGACTACCAGTTGTCTTTTGGAAAATCGAAAGTTTATGTTTTGACAATTCAAAGGTTCCTTTGTACAGCCAAAACAAAGTTGAAATATTTGTGTCTTATAATTTCCGACTGTTTTTGGACAGTATATAAAGAAGCGTTCATACTTCATGCAGTGGCATGCCCAGGATTTCATTTGGGGGGGGGGGTAAATATTAACACTGAAGAGGGGTCTGGGGGGCGGCAGTCTCTCAGAAATGGGGGGGGGGTCCGGGGGCGAGAGCCCCCAGCGGGGTCAAGGGGCAGAGCCTCTTATCAGGGGGGTTTGGGGGACAGAATGCCCCCCCCCGGGAGAAAATTTTTAATTTGAGGCGCTAAATTACACTAGAAATTTTACTTCCCGCTGATTTTGATTACAAAATTAAAGGTTTTTTTCATTCTTTTAGGTTTAAAACGTTAATAAAAGGTAAATAGTGTTTATAGTAGTTTGATTTCATATGTATGCCTTAATTATTGAACGGCATAATCGATTTGAAATCAAAAAACTAAGATAAACTGTCAAATTAAACTACTCGCGAAATGGGAAACATATGGTTTTTTGACTATTAATATGCTCTTCGAAGGCACCAGGAAAGTTTCTGTATTAATATTAAAGAAAAAAATTTTTCTTCCAAAATTCAAAAAACGTAAGGGCCACCCCTTGCGAAAAAGCCGGGTTCGTCGCATTTCGGAGGGGGGTGGGGGGAGGGAGGGTGGCGGCCGTCCCCCCCGGGCACGCCACTGGTACGCAGTATAACCTTCCAAAATCGTCCAAAAACAACTTTGGCTTGTCCAAGTCTTTTGAACTTTTCGTTTGAACGAAGTATAAACAGGTTTACAAATTTTTTGTACTTTGTCCTTTAGATTTTTCCCTTTGCAACTTGGAAACTTTATACGAAGTATGAACAAGCCTTTACCTTGCAGGGGCAGAGTAAAGACCCCCCAGCTTCGCTAAAGCGTTGATTTATAAGCACAATCTAAAACCCGTGTTGGACGGAAACACGGAAAAACTCGTGCGGCCCGCACAGTATTACACTTGTGAGTATATATGAAGTGAAATTAAGTCAATAAATGGCTATTATAATAGCTTCCTCTCCATTTTAACTCGCCGAATTAAAATGGCTACTATGCCATTATAGTGGAGAGTGTCATTTAAATGTAAAGGCTCATTATAATGTCCTACGTTTCCGCACTTTTTTATATAGGAGTTGCACATTTTTCGGTATATTATATATTTTTGATCAGACCACTGGGACTTTTTGCGTGCCATTGCGCACAACTACACATTAAAAAAACAAACAAAAAAAAAACACAAAAAGACAATCTCTCCACCCATTTGCTGATTTTTAACCAAATAACGAGAAAAAAACAATCAAATATTGTTATACCTCCAGACCACTACAGGTTTCTGTACTTTTTTGCCAACTTTTAGTATTTTTTAAATTTAATTATTCTGTGTTTTTTAACTAAATATTTGGTTGATTTTTCGAAACTAGTTGGTAATTTTTTAGCGAATACAGTAGTAGCTTTATTATCAGATGCTTAGTGAGTAGTGTTGGCAGCTATCTAACCAAATATTTATCAAGTTTTTACTAAATACTTGGCATTTAAATTACGCATATTACACGAATTATTAATGCTAAATGTTTTATTTAAAATCCTTCTGATCATAACGGAATGCAAATAAATACACCAGAAAAGGAAAAATATTGAGCATAACTTTAAATGACATAGATAACATCACAAAATACGCAGTAAGTAAGGTAAATATTCACTAAATTCAAAAAATTTTCTAGGGAAAATAACAAAGCGATTTTAAAATTCAATTACGAATTTTTTACTGAAACGCTTTATTATTTATTTACAATAAAAATGTTGGTGATTAATTATTAGTTTTGTTTTTGTATTTGATTAAAACTTATTTGATTAGTCAATAATGACTCGTTAACGCAACTACTGCACATAATGAATTAAGCGTATAATTTTATGAAAATGCCCCCAGGTTTTAATTTGTCGTTAAAATATTAGCGGTCTTTCAGAAAAATTTTTTTAAATTTACAGAAACTTTTGAAATTCTTTTGAAGTCTAACGCAAACGTTATCACATACGAGACAATACATAGAATCGTTCTTTAGCTCAAAAAACGTAAAACAAATCTGGGTAACTATATGGGTTTTTAACCACATTAAAAAATCTGGGTAACTTTTCTTCACCCCGCTAATGAAAGGATTGAAAACTAATTATTGGAATAAACATTTGTTTTCCTAAGAACAAAAATAGCAACTTTAAAAAAAATTAGCTAAAAATCTTTTAAATTAACTGTTCGTCATTACTAAGACAAAAAGTCACAATCAGTATAAAATCAGCGTGACTCATTTTGTTTGGATTATTTATGTGTTAAGATAAAAAAAGTCAAAGTTACAGACGACTCATTATGTCATTATGTCTTTCGACTCATCTCATTATGTCAGACGTGTTGAAATACGTCATAAACTCGAAGACAGCTGAGGTGTGAACATTGTATGTCAGCTGTGAAAAAATGAATTTATCCCAGGAATTTTTTGTGCCGACCTCAGCGCTCGAAGCGCTTGGGCGCATGAACGCATTTTCTTCAGGACTCTTTTGTGCCGGGACTCTTTTGTGCCAGCTGTGATTTTTTTCAGGACTCTTTTGTGCCGGGACTCTTTTGAAGGTGAGCCGAATAAAATCTATATGAATTGAAATTCGAAACATAGATACAACTGAAAACTAAGAATCGATTGATAATCACGATTCTGTGATCTGACAAATTGTGCGGTCGATCATGACGTATATGCGTATTTTATTTAAAAAAATTATAACTCAGTCAAACAAAATTTTTACGACTTGAAATTCGGAACATGTATACAACTGACAGCGGAGAATTGATTGATAATCACAATTTTGTGATCTGACAAATTGTGCGGTCGATCATGACCGACGTATATGCAAATTTTATTTAAAACAATTATAACTTGACCGAATAAAATTTATATGACTTGACATTCGGAACATAAATACAACTGACAACGGAGAATTGATTGATAATCACGATTATGTGATCTGACAAATTGTGAGGTCGATCATGACGTGTATGCAAATTTTATTTAAAACATTCATAAGTCGGCTGAAGAAAATTTTTAATGACTTGAAATTCAGCACATAAATAGATAGAACTTGTAACGGAGAATCAATTGGTAGCAATGTTTTTTGGTTTAACATTTATGCGGTAAAGGTAAATGGGATTTACAGTTAACTTATACCGTGAAGCACAGCCAATAACACGATTCTTAAGTTTGCTGGTCTTTTAACGAACATATATATAACTGACAGCGGAGAATGGATTGATAATCACGATTTTGTGATTTGATAAAGTGTGCAGTCGATCAAGACATATATGCAAATTCAAAGACATTCTTCACGACCGCCGGTTACAAGACAAGACTTGAACTAGTTAAAATTATTGTACTTATGTCAATAACAAAAACTTTAGGGTTTAGGCTACCTCCAACCTTGCTTACGCCCCTGCAGCAGTGTTACCTTTTTTGCACAAAATTGCGACTGTCTTTGGACTCGATGCTATTTTTTGTAACATTTTTGCACAACAAAAAATTGCGTGTGCATGTGCGATTTTTATAGCAAAATTTTGTATAAAAATTTAGTGTGCATTCGAACATTCACTTGTGTTATATATTCTTATTTAAAAACAAACCAACAAAAAGACGAATTGAATTGTTTTACATAACATTTCAGATATAATAGTTGGTGCACTGGAATAAAAATAAAATTAAAGATATCACAATAGGGAAACGGCATATTCATATGACAGTTATGTCGATCTGTAGTTAAGAACTAAGAATAAGACATGTTGCTGATAATTTGATTTTAAATAATAAGTAACGCTTTTCTCAATGTATACTTGTTAAAAAAGATTGTTTGCACTCGACGACAAACACGTTTCGTTCCAATAAGACATTTTGCTGATAATGCGATTTTAAATAATAAGTAAAGCTTTTCTCAACGTATACTTGTTAAGAGTGATTGTTTGCACTCGACGACAAACACGTTTCGTTCCAGTTAAAAATATAAGACATTACATTAATTTCAACAGAACTAACAAGTAGCATAAGTGAATTTGGAAGAATGTGACGTTTTAATAAATTATTCGTTTATTTAATATAGTTCTTTGATGTAATTACAAACGGACTAGGAAGTTTCAGCCTTGTTTTCCACCGTTTTACAGTTGAATTCGTTTGCTTGAGAACATAAAACGCCCCGGAAATTATAAGCGTTCAATCAGTTTACGTGATTTATATAATAAAAAGTTTTGAAACCATTCCATATTCATTAAATAGTTTTGCTTTCAACCTTTGTCATAGAAAGTTGATACCAGTTTGAAGGAAATAATGGATGACAATATTCTCAATCTAAAATAACGAATAAAAACCAATAGGTAAAATATCTACCTAATCTATAAAACTTAAACTATGAGGGATTAAAATTTACAAAAATTAAAAAAACTGCAAGAAAAAAAGTTAATACCGCCACTATTCATAGAATTTTAAAAAAACACGCTAATTTATTTAATGAAAGGTATTATTTTATCATCATAATAAATGAAAAGCGGGGCAGGGTGGGGTCCACACTCCACCCCCGGCCTCGAAATTTTGCCCTCCCAGACGAAAATCTAGGGCTCCCTTCCCCCCTTGAGGAAATTTTAGATACTTTCTTATACTAAATTTTTTTTACCAAAAACGTGATTTTTAACACACATTCATGTTTTTACACACCTTTTATACTAGAATATCGCTTTTTATTTAATAAAATGTAGTATTATCCTATAAAAAGAACAATTATTAAAGTTTTTATGGTTTAAAACTATTTTACACCGGACAGTAGACCTCCCCTGACCCATCTAGATTTCAAAATTTTGCACCTTGGGTCGACCCCTCCTAAAAAGCTAGAGGAGGGCTGGACCCCCTGGGACTCTTCTCCTAGAATTCAAAATGCGATTAACCCCGAGTGGTAACCCGGAGTAAATCCACACCATAGTATAGGTGAGCACGGTCCTGCGAGCTAGGGGGGGATGGTTATGGTTACCAGGGGTAAATCACAATTTGAATTCTAAGAGGGGGATCCCAGGAGGTTTCGGACCCCCTGGTTTTTTTTGGGGGAAGGGTAAACCCGGGGTGCGAAATTTTGAAATCTGGAGGGGGTCAGGTGGGGTCCAGAGCAAAATAGTTTTAAACCATAATAACTTGAATATATAATTGTTTTTTATAGGATAATACTAATAACAGGTACATTTAATTGAATAAAAAGCGATATTCTGATATGGGTGCAAAAACAGGAATTTATGTTTTTGGAAAAAAATTAGTAGAAAAAAGTACTTAAAATTTTTTTCGAGAGGGGAGGAGGGGGGTGGTCAGAATTTCGGAAATTTGGGGGAAGACGGGTGGGCTTAGATTTTCGTTTTGGGGAGGGGGGGGGGCAAAATTTTGAGGCAAGGAGGATGTATTCCACCCTACTCCCGGGTGGACCCCACCCTACCCCCCTTTCTCACCTATGGTAACCACTCGCCCCTCAGCTTCCGGGACCGTGCTCACCTATGATTATCATGTATTTGTGTTTTACAAACAATATATATAAAATCCGAAAATAGATGCTAAAATTTTACGAAATTTTCAAAATAATAAAGGTTAAACCGTTTTTCTATTCTTCCCACAACAAAGTGCCTTGAGAATGAAGTATTAGGGTTCAAAAGTGGATTTCCAAATAACGGAAGCATTACTTGGAAAAGACAAACAAAAGAATTTTCTCAATAAATAAACAGTTTCTTATACTCTGGGGATTACAAAAAATATCTTTTTAATTTTAAAAGAGTTTTAGTTATATAGGTATTGATTTAAAACAAGGAAACTGACTGAAAGTCGCATAGAATTTAGAAATCAAAAAATCTTCAGTTTAACATCAATAACATTTTGAAAGTACTAAGTATTATCACCTTTTTTGACAGACGAAAGGAAATCGTTAAAAGCATACATGGGCATCGGATTTCATTTTTTGACCACCGCGGACGCGGATTTTCGAAGGCACAAATCCGGAGATGTGGAATTGCAGAAACCCGTAATTTTTTATATATAAAACGCAAGCAAATAAAAAATAAATATTGCCTATAAATAGCTAAAAAACATCGCCTCGCCGCATCATGCAGTTGTTCTATGGGCGCAGCTAGAACTTCAGAAAAAGAAATCCAACCTTGAACAAAATTTTGTAATAGACGGCACAATTTTTAGAGGCGTACAATTAAATATTTCATGCAAAAGTTTTTATTAAATTAGTATATATACACCAAATACTTCATTTTCATATCGAAAAAAAAATTAAATAAACGAATAAAAATTATTCTAATTGGGGAACTAAATCAGTGCAGGGACGTATGGAGGGTTTCATTTCGGGGAGAATGGGAAGGTTTCGACCCCCTGCCCCTCCCCATAGGTGGGCAGCTTCTCGGATTTTAGGGGGGTATACCCATAGGTGGGCAGCCTCTCGGATTTTAGGGGGGTATACCCATAGGTGGGCAGCCTCTCGGATTTTTTGTGGGGGGGGTGGGGTATAGGGGGGGGGGTCCAATTTTAGGGGTGTATGGCAAGACTTAAATTTTGAGGGGCGGTGTACCTAATATTTACGCGCTGCCTTAAAATGGGCTTAAAACGCGTAAAAAAGTAAAACAAGCTTATAAATGCTTTAAAACTGTGTAAAATTAAAATAAGACCTTATAGCAACTTATAAATTTTATTTTTTTAATTCTTTTAATAATAATGTGTTTATATATACTTATAATTAGATTAGAAATCATAGTTTTTTTTTAATAATTTCGTAATAATAGAATAGTAATTTTATTGTCTTGATTATAAAGTCAAGTATCACAAACTTTTTGATCCATAATCTTATATTTAATTAAAGATTATATACATACATGGGCGTAGCCAGGGGGGTCTAGAGGATAGACCCCCTTTTGGGTTAGCAGAGGGAAAAATTTAGAGTTAGACACCCCTTTTTGGGTCTCCAAGGATAAAAATTTGGGGGATCTAGAATGACCATTTTAAAAAATTTTTTCTCGCGCTTCGATCAGCGCTCCATTAATTATATAGTCTCCACTTGCAAAATTTGTATTATTTTGTTTTGTAATCTTGGTATGACCACGCTAGACCCACCCCATTCTTAATGTTTTAATTGGTCTCCACTTTCAAATTAGTGTTACTTTGTTTTTTAATCTTGATATGACCACGCTGAACCCCTTTAGATTGTTATAAATAGTAGTATTAAAAATTTAAAGGTTAGAAGTAATTTAAAAAACATTTTCTGGTACTTTGCATTGCTCAGCTATAATTCAATGTACTCATTTTTCAGTTGTAATGTTTTGGAAATCGGAAATTTTAAGGTATCAAATTGTTTGTAAAAAATTTTTCTTTGTTTTATAGACTTTTTCTTAGTTTTTTTATTTTTCTTTGTTTAATAATAGGAAAAAAATGAAGTATATGACATAAACAAGGTAATAAACACTCCGCGCGAAGCGCGGAAAATTTTTTTAGTACTTTTATAACGCTTAAAAATTTTTCTCCAGGAGGCGAATTCGGGGGGGGGGGTGTCCCCGGGTACCCCAAATTTAGGGGGGTGAGGTGTCAGCAAAATTCGAAATTTTGGGGGTATAACCCCCAACTCCCCCTGCCCACCTATGGGTATACCCGACCCCCGAAATTTGGAGGAAGGGTGTCGCAAAATTTTTTTTGGAGTATACCTCAAAAATACCCCATTTTTTGCGTTTTTAGTACTATGGGACCTCCACCCCAAAATTTAGGAGGGGTGTCCGGAGTGCTCCCGAATTGAAGAGGGAGGGAGGGGGTGTCGGCTATAATCGAGATTTGGGGGGAAAGGGGGTTATCGTATAACCACCCTAACATAACCCCATTTAATTGATTCATCCAAATTTATTAGAACCTTTAAAAAATTAAATTGTCAGATGTTTACTATTAAGATTTACTAAAAATCTGCAAAAAATTCTGAAAATTTAATATTTTTTTAAATATGCCTTGGCACCGGCAGTGGCACCGGTGCATCTCTAATTTATGTTACAAAAAGTTAAAACAAATAAATTTTTTACCTTTCTTTATAAAGCGTTAAGCTTCTGTTCTGGTGACAAAAGAATATTTTTCAAAATATAAAACTATATAATTCACCCCCAAGCTTGGGTTTTGCTGTAATGAAGAATAAGCTTCCCGTCTGATCCAAAACACTCGAACAAATTTTGTACGGTTTGATCAAGAGAGGGAGCGAAACACTGGTTAACATAGACAAATAATGTCTCTGAAGGCGCAAATTTCAGAAACTTTGAAATAAACGTTACGACCCAACCCACTGTTTTTGAGCCATCAACCGACCATTTTTTTTGCTTCATGATCGGTGCGTCTCCAACAGCCTTTAAACAAACTTCGATCTTTTCACCAGTTCCATGGGCTTTCTTTTTAAAGATGGCGCGTCACTTTTTTGGAATTTGTAAACACCGTTTTTAATACTTATTTCTTTTTTTTCATTTGGCATTTAAAATTCTGCTCTGGGGCTGAGAATTTGGGGCTAGGTCTAAGCTTAATGTTGAGCCCTGTCAGAAACAAGATTTAAAAACACTAAAAGATCAATTTCAATTTTTTGCACGTTTCGCTTTTTTCAACGCTTTTTTACTATTGTAAGCCAAAAATTGGAACGTGTTTAGGTTTACGCGCTTTTAAGGTCTTATCCATAGGTGGTGAGGGAAAGGGATTGTTATACCCTTACTATTCTTCCCCCACAAAAACATCCCGATTATTGCCGACAGACACCCACAAATATTTTTGGTCAGGTCCGCTAGGGGGTCCACCTCGGTGGAAGGCCAAAATTTTTTAGGGGGGTCCGGACCTTTCTGGCTTTTTAGGGGAGGGGGTCGACCCCGGGTGCTAGATTTCAAATTTAGGGGGGGTCAGGGGGTACGATTTTTTAACAAAGTTTTTTAAAATCAATAATTTAAGTGTTTTTAGGTCAAATATTGATTTTTATATACTAAAACAGCCTATTTAGGCCTAAAAAGTGTATTTAAACACTGTTTTTACCTAAAAAACAGTGTTTTTGAGAGTAAATAAAAAAGTATACTTGTTGGTCGGGAGGGGGGTCAGCCTCGCTAGGAGGGGGAGGGGGTTCAGCTTCAACCCCGCTAGGGGGAGGGGAGTCAGCCTCGCTAGGCGGGGGTCGGTCAGGCATGACCGCTCTCGAGCTTTGAGGGAAGGAGGGGGGCCCTGGATTTTTTCTAGGGGGGTTCCAAAATTTTGGCTCTAGGGGGGCGGACCCTTTGTCCCCTCCTCAAAAACATCTATGCAGACACCTCCCCTCCCCTCCTAAAATTTAGGGGTACCCGGGAAACCCCCCTCTAAAATTTGGGGATACCCCGGACCGGACACGCCCCTAAAATTTGGAGGCCCCAGTACCAAAACGCTAAAAGTGGGGCATTTAAGGTATACCACAAAAAAAAATTTGAAATATCCCCCCAAATTTCGGGAGTCGGGTATACCCTTCAGAGTCCAGAAGGTTGCCCACCTATAAGTGGAACCCTCTGTGTCCAGTGGCGCGCCCAGGGATGAGGGCGGGGAGTGCGGCCGCCCCTTCCCACCTAAAATCGTGAGGGGGGGACCCTAGGTTTTTAAATTTTGGGAAAGAAAAATTTTTTTCTTTAATATAAATAAAACTTTCCTGATGCCTTCCAAAGCATAATAATAGTCAAAAAACCAAATTTTCCCCGCTTCGCGGGTAGCTTAAATTGCCAATTTATCTTTTTTTTCATTTCAAATCGATTATGCCGTTTAATAGTTAAGGCATACATGTTAAATTAAACTACTATAAACACTATTAACCTTTTATTAACGTTTTAAACACATGTTTTAAATGCAAAGGGATAAAAAAACCCTAACTTTTGTAATAAACACCATCTGAAATTAAAATTTCTAGTGTATTTAAGCGTCTTAAATTAAAAATTTACTCCCGCGGAGGCATTCTGCCCTACCCCCCTGACAAGGAGCTCCACCCTTTGACCCCGCTGGGGGGCTCTCACCCCCCATTTCTCAGACCCCCCTTTCAGGGGGGCTGCCGCCCCCAAACCCCCTTCAGTAGTATTAACCCCCCAGACCGCCCCCCCCCAAATGAAATCCTGGGCACGCCGACGCCACTGTCTGTGTCTGCAGCTCAAAAAACATCTTTAGCATATTTCCCATATTTTAGACATATCTCCCATCTTTCACTGCCAGTGTTCACCTGTTTAAAAAGATCATTTTTATCTAAAACCACTAGGCACGCATCTAACTGACCTAATAAGAAACGCTATTAATGATTTATTAGTGTCATCTACTACTCTATGTATGTGTTATGGTCGTTTGTCATCAAGGGCGTAGCCAGGGGGGTTATGGGGATTGCAACCCCCCCCCTTTTGGGCTGGCTGAGGTAAAAATTTGGGGGTCCCAAGAGAACAAATTTTAAAATTTTTTCTCGCGCTTCGCTCCGCTCAGCGCTCGACACTTTTTTTTTAAAGCTGAAGCGGGCCGGCAATGGATATTCCATATTACCGCCTACCACCCTATATCAGCACTGTTGTTGATGTAGAATGTTAGTCAAAGGCCCCACCCCTATCAGAGGATTTTAGGGATTAGATGTGAGGTTATATTTAATAATACAGAGAGAACAATAAAAATAAAGGATATTTATTTAATGAGGTATAATAAAAAGACTATAAGCAAAAGTAAGAAGAATTTGCCGGTTATTTAAGGTTATTTAAGATTATTTAAAGGTTATTTAAAGGGTTATTTAAGGTTATTTAAAGGTTATTTAAAGGGTATTTAAAGGTTTAAAGGTTTATTTAAAGATACCTTTCTACAACTTTTAAGTGGTTTTTAATTATTTTCAAAGACAATTTTGAAAATTTTTTCTCGCTGTCGCACGATTTTTAATGTCATGCCTTTTTAAACCTAAAATTTTTTGAAGTTTAACTTAAAACAACCAATGCCAATATTAGCAAAAAGAATAACTTAGCGCGAAGCGCAAAAATTTTTTAACCCGTTTTTAATGTCTTTTTTATGGTATTTTGAAAATTTGGAGTACAACTCCCTACACCCCCCTTTCGAAAAATTTGTATGGAGTATAGCCCACTTTCCGAAATCCTGGCTACGCCCCCGTTTGTCATAATAATAATTTCCTTCATAATAAACGGCATTTCTCATAAAGAAATATAAATAAATATATAAAAGCTGATGCCGCCACCTTTTCGGGAGTGGACGCCAAAGATTGAGAAGCAGATGATTTTTCCTCCAAATCCGAAGTCTCTTCTGACTTGACACTGATTTCTTTATCAGTTTCTACAGCCTCAGTCATAACCACCCAATGACTATTTTCTACTAATAAAAATATTATACTAATCAGCATGAAATGGAAACTTCGTAGTATCAGACATGTGCACTGCCCCCCGGGGTTAAACACGAGGGGGGGGGGCAATTCCAAAATGGGGGGGGGGCGCGGGGGGGGCAACTTTTTTGAAACGGGGGGGGGGCAATAAAACGGGGGGGGGCGGGCAGGGGGGAAAGAAAAAAAAGGAGAAAAAAAAGGAGAAAAAAAGAGAAAAAAAAGAAGGGAAAAGGGAAAAAGGGACAAAAAAAGCGAAAATAAGGTAAAAATAGGTCTAAAATGGCTTAAAATACATTGAAATAGGCTAAAAACTGCAAAAAATTCGCGATGATGGCGTCATCATAGGTCAAAAATGGCGTCATATTTTTAGGGTACTTTTTCATTTTTTGGCGGGGGGGGGGGGCAATAAAACGGGGGGGGGCAAATCCTCCAATAAAACGGGGGGGGGCATTTTCAGACCGTGCACAGGTCTGTAGTATTATTGAGTAAAGTTAATCGAAGTATTAGCAAATGTACTCAATGAAAAAATCAAAAATGTAATCAATGGAAAAATAAAAAAAACAGAACAATAAACACAACAAAATAAGGTTACCTACAGGTGGGGGTGAGAGATGTACACCACGCATCGGCGGACATTTGCATTTGCACTAATTTAAAGACAAAACCGCAGCCAGGGGGTAATTGGGGGATTAATCGCTCTGGGAAGGCAAAAAATTTTGTAAGGGTCCCCCTTTGGTTTTTTTTAAAAAAATTAGAAAAAAAAAATTTTTTTTTCTCCCAAATCACTTTGCAATGTATTAAAGCTATCTAAAATGCATTATTTAGAGTGATTTAGGTTCATGAAGAAAGCTCTTATTTATAAAAAAGGAATTATTTATATTAAAAAGGAATTATTTATATTTATATTCTAGCAAAAGCCGAAACAAAGTTTTGAAAAAAGCCTTATATTAAATGGAATAGTATAAAGCTACATAAGTCTAAAAACTAAATGCAAGAAAAGACTGAAACAAGTCTCTTTAAAACCTGTAAATTAATAACAGATTTTGTAAAATTTTCAGAAAAACAAAACCCAATAAAATTATTTTGCGTTTTTTAACCATTAATAAAACTTAATTTACATAAGTTTCCCACAAAGTGAATTAAGCTTTAACATGAGTTCACCAGCTGTAAATACCACGGTATTAGTTAAGTCACACGTCGTCAAAACGATAAAAAAAAGTATAACGCAAGCGTCACAGTCATGATGAAAAATTTTTGTCAAAATAAATTATCGCATTGTGCATTAAATTTTGTAATTTATCATTATTTTCATATAAAGCAAAACATACCGCCATATTAACGACTTTTTAAAACCAAATATCAAGTTCTAAGTCCAAAAAAAATTGAAAAATTCAGATTTAATATAAGACGACTTTCAATTTAACAAATACTTTGACAGCTTCAATTTAACAAATACTTTGACTTTGATTGGAAAATAGCTTTATTAAACTTACTGTTTAAAAAAGGCACTAAAAGCCTAAAAGAAAATTATCGTCCAATTTCACTTACATCTTTTTCTTGTAAACTAATGGAACAGCTTGTCAAAGAAGAACTGCTTGTCTTTTTCCATATCATTTTGTCAAGGTTTCAACATGGTTTTAAGGCAAAAAGTTCTACAATAACACAGCTGTTGGAAACTTTTAATGAGTGGACGCTAGCACTAAAAGACAAATTTCTAATTGATGTCATTTACTTGGATTTTGCCAAGGCCTTTGACACCGTGTCACATCAAAAATTGTTATATAAGCTAGAAAAATATGGTGTTTCTGGTAAATTTTTAAAATGGATAAAAGAATTTTTAGTTGGGCGGGAAATTAAAGTTGTAATTAATAACTCAGTATCCAAATCATTTCCTGTAAGAAGTTCAGTTCCTCAGGGTTCTGTTTTAGGTCCATTTTTTGTTCTTGGTATATATTAATGATATTGTTGATTGTGTTAAGTTCTCACAAATTAGACTCTTTGCAGATGATATAAAGTTGTTTGTAAAATCTTCATCTAAAGATTACCACATTCAAACCTTGAGACTTCAGCAAGATTTAGATAGAATACACAGCTGGTCACAAGACTGGCAACTGCAGTTATCTAATCACAAATGTGAAGTTCTTCATATTCGAAATCATAGCAAAGAGTTAATTTGTAAATATAAGCTTGGTAATAATGTACTTGCAACTACAGAATTGGTGCGTGACCTAGGTGTTTATATATCCCATGATCTGAAATTCTCTAAACACTGTGAAATCACAGCAAAAAAAGCTATGAGAGTGACATCACTAATTTTTAGAACATTCAACTCAAACTCTAGAAATAATTTTCTCAGAGCATATAAGTCCTATGTTAGACCAATTCTGGAGTATGCTAGTGCAGTTTGGAACCCTTATTTACAAAAGGATATAAACATTTTGGAAAAAGTGCAACAAAATTTCACTAGGCGTTTGTTTTATAAATGCAAGTTGTTACCTGTTGGTTATGAACATAGACTGAATTACCTAGGTTTAGAAAGATTAAAGGATCGAAGAGACAAAATTGATTTATATGAGTGCTTTAAAATTATACATTGCTTAAACAATTTGCAAACCAATGATTTTTTTAAGTTTAACCTGCAGCCCACCCGTGGTCATCCATTTAAATTGGCAATGGAAGACTGCCGAATTAATGCAAGGAAATTTTCTTTTGCAAATAGGGTTGTTACACCTTGGAACAATCTACTCCCATCTCAAGTAACTGTCGATTCTTTGGATGCATTCAAGAAGAGTTTTGGAACTGACTTAAATAAGCGCTCTTTTTGAGCCTTTAAAGTCATATCAGATAGCTATAGCTAATTTGTTTCATTGAGTAAATAGAAACATTAAAGAAAAAGTCGCCTTATATTTTTTTTAATTTTTTTTTGGGCTTAGAACTTGATATTTGGTTTTAAAAAGTTGTTAATATGGCGGTATGTTTTGCTTTATACCAAAATAATGATAAATTACAAAATTTAATGCACAATGCGATAATTTATTTTGACAAAAAATTTTCATGGTGACTGTGACGCTTGCGTTATACTTTTTTTGTATTGTTTTGACGACGTGTGACTTAACTAATACTGTGGTATTTACAGCTGGTTAACTCATGTTAAAGCTTAATTCACTTTGTGGGAAATTTATGTGAATTAGTTTTATTTATGGTTAAAAAAACGCAAAATAAAGCTTTTACACGTATTGTTTTTATCGGGTTTTGTTTTTCTAAAAATTTCACAAAATCTGTTATTAATTTACAGGTTTTAAAGAAACTTGTTTCTGTCTTTTCTTGCATTTAGTTTTTAGACTTATGTAGCTTTATACTATTCCATTTAATATAAGGCTTTTTTCAAAACTTTGTTTCGGCTTTTACTGCATTGAATTCAATGTCATTTATTAAAGATATAAAACATTAAAAAAGTTACTCATTTTAGAATAAACGTCATGGTTTATTTTAATATCAAAATTTGAATGTAATTTTAAGCAGTATACTATACAATAATTAAGTCTGGGTAACCTTGAAAAATTGTATGGAACCGGAAAGGACCTTATATAAAATAGTGTGTTTTTCTTCTGTTTTTTTTTTTTCAAAGCACTATCTATGGTAGGTATATCACGCCCTTGTAACATTTTAAATCATTTTGAGAACGGGTTAAAAATGGTTTCAATTTTTTAGTAGGACCTGAATCAACCACTTTTTGGGGAATTAGCTTTATTTGGACTTGTGCTTTATGCTTGATTTTTCTGGATTGATGGATTATTTTTAAACAACATAACGACACCATTGTAAATGGTTTTACCAGGTTCTATACAATTTTACTAGGTTATCCAGACCAGTTTTTCTCACATTAAATTTTTGGAGTGATTGTAGCTTCATAGTATTCCATATAAAAAAAGAATTTTTTTTTTTTGAAACATCGTTTTGATTTTGCTAAATTTCCGTCTTTTGAAACATTGAATCCTGCAGCGCTCACACGCCACCCAAGATTAATTTCATTTTATTTTTTTAAATATTTTTATTGTTGCCATATGGCTGCTAATTAGCGGTTAGGATATTTGTTCGCTCTTCCCGTTGAAAATTAGTGAATTTTATAAAAAGGTAAGGAATTATAATCTAAACCATAAAAATAACCACAAGAGACTGTGTATTACTGAGTGAAGTTACTTAATAAGTAATTCAGTAAGGAAAAAAAGCGTCACACAAGTAGAAGAAGAAGAAAGAAGAAGAAGAAGAAGAAGAAAGAATTTTCTTCTTCTTCTTTCTTCTTCAGTAAGGAAAAAAAGCGTCACACAAGTACCCTAGTACCCAATGCATATGCGTAACTTAGAAAAAAATTGGTCATTTTTCACATGAACAGAGGTTTAACTAAGGGCATTAGAGCATATACGTGAATAAAATTCAGGTGAGGTGGCAAACTAGCATCTACATGCAAACATGTACATCTACTGTGCACTGCCTCTCCCTGGGGTTTTAATGGGGGCATCTTCAAAATGGGAGGCAATTTTTTTAAGGCATCTTTTAAACATCTCGTTGTTGTTGTTCGCAAATAGCCGATCTTTCCATCAAGATCCGTCTGGATCTTCCGGCACGATCCAAACACGTTTTGAGATTTAAGATTTATTTCTAACAAGTAAAGCATTATTACAGCAAATGAATACATAATGCAACCCAGTTGAGTTACAGAACAGAAAAAAATACAAATAAAATAAAATACAAATATCACAAAAAGAACTGGCTTACTAGAAAAAATGACTAAAGGCTTTATATCTAAAGCTCTTTATTTAGTCATTAATTAATTTAAAACATTAATTGGTATTCGTTTTGAGATAGTACTTATTGGTACAGGCCCTTAAACGCGTCAAAAAATAATTTGAGAAGTTCCCCTAAGAAAAAGTGGTGAAAAACATGTTTCTGCGTGAATGTTGAGATGGAGATTAGGGTTTTTAGCTTTAAAAAGTAATTTAAATGGCATTCTTCAAGGGTATCGGGCAAAGTCCAACTGAGGAAAGTCCCAACGTGGAAAGTCCCAACCAATCGATGAATCTCCCAACAGTTCAAATATTAGAAATACGTTTGCAAAACCGGTGTTAAACACGATAATTTTAAACAACCGAAAATAAATAAATGCATTAAATGAATGATAAATAGAATTATGCAATTTTGTAAACGTACTTTCAAAAACGCAAGTTTCCACCCCAATGAGAATTTTTTTTTTGATTTTTGGGTTTTGCTTAGGCTTAGGAAAAAAATAAAGTTTTTACTCTTCAGTTTAAAAAGCATCATTAAATACAAATTTACCATAATACAATTTTGCTTGATTTTTAGGTTTTGCCAAGGACGTCTATAGTCTATCTAACTTTAGAAGTCAATGGCAAAACCTAAAAATCAAGCAAAATTGTATTATGGTAAATTTGTATTTAATAAATGTTTTTTAAACTGAAGAGTAAAAACTTTATTTTTTTCCTAAGCCTAAGCAAAATCCAAAAATCAAAAAAAAAATTCTCATTGGGTAGAAACTTGCATTTTTGAAAGTACTTTTTACAAAATTGCATAATTCTATTTATCATTCATTTAATGCATTTATTTCTTTTCGGTTGTTTAAAATTATCGTGTTTAACACCGGTTTTGCAAACGTATTTCTAATATTTGAACTGTTGGGAGATTCATGGATTGGTTGGGGCTTTCCACGTTGAACTTTCCTCAGTTTGGACTTTGCCGTGCCCTTGAAGAATGCCATTTTGTTACTTTAAAGCTAAAAACCCTAATCTCATTCAACGTTCACGCAAAAACATGTTTTTCACCACTTTTCTTAGGGGAACTTCTCAAATTGTTTTTGACGCGTTTGAGGCATCTACAATCAGTACTATCTCAAAACGAAATCCCGATTAATGTTTTAATTAATTAATGACTAAATAAAGAGCTTTGGGGATGTAGGAACCTTTTTAGTCATTTTTTCTAGT
This sequence comes from Microlaimidae sp. YZB2_3, assembly GCA_030248175.1. Classification (NCBI taxonomy): domain Eukaryota; kingdom Metazoa; phylum Nematoda; class Chromadorea; order Desmodorida; family Microlaimidae; species Microlaimidae sp. YZB2_3. The sequence goes on from JASAMX010033978.1 coordinate 21,481, forward strand.
AAGCCAGTTCTTTTTGTGATATATTATTTTTCTTGTATTTTTTTCTGTTCGGCTAACTGCGATTTGGTTTCTTCTATTTTTTCATTTGCCTGTAATGATGGTTTACTTGTTAGAAAATAAATCTTAAATCTCAAAACGTTGTTTGCAATCGTGCCGGAAGATCCAGACGGATCTTGATGGAAAAATCGGGTATTTTGCCGAACAACAACAATTGGTTTTTATTGGAGGGACCTATTAAAATTGCCTGTAGTTTTGGATACCCTCGTAAATTCCAGAGGGAGAGGGGGGAGCGGTAGCGCGCGTGTTTGCATGTAGATGCTAGTTTGCCACCTCCCGCCTAAAATTCTCCGACGTATATAATATAATGCCCTTAGGTTAAACCTATCCCTTCGTGTGAAAAATGAGCAATTTTTTTCTAAGTTACGTATAAGGTTTAGGTACTAGGGTACTTGTGTGACGCTTTTTTCCCTTACTGGGAAGAGAAGAAAGAAGAAGAAGAAAATTTCTTTCTTCTTCTTCTTTCTTTCTTTCTTCTTTCTTCTACTTGTGTGACGCTTTTTTTCCTTACTGAATTACTTATTAAGTAACTTACATTCAGTAATACACGGTCTTTATCGTTATTTTTTATGGTTTTAATTATCCTAATTCCTTACCTTTTTTATAAAATTCGCTAAATTTCCAACGGGAAGACGAATATCCTGAGAGCTCATCAGCAGCCATATGGCAACAATAAAAAAATAAAAAAAATAAAATGAAATTAATACTTACATACAGCAATGAGCGCTACCAGGATTCAATGTTTCTCGAAAGACGGAAATTTAGCAAAATCAAAACGATGTTTCAAAAAAAAAAAAATTCTTTTTATATGGAATACTACTGGAACTACAAGGTGGCTTCCAAAAAATTTAATGTGAGAACTACGTCTGAGATAACCTAAAAAAATTATATAGAACCACGTAAAACCATTTACAATGGTGTCGTTATGTTGTTTCAGAAAATAATCCGTAGGATCCAGAAAACATAGAGAAGCAAGTCCGAATAAAGCTAATTCCCCAAAAGTCGTTTAATTAGGTCCTACTAAAAAATTGAAACCATTTTTAACCCATTCTCAAAATGATTTAAAATGTTACAAGAGCATAATATTACCATAAGAATAGTACTTTGAAAAAAAAAAAACAGAAGAAAAACACACTATTTTATATAAGGTCCTTTCGGTTTCCATACAATTTTTGAGGTTACCCAGACTTAATTATTGTATAGTATACTATTAAAAATTACATTTCAAATTTTAATATTAAAAATAAACCATAAGCGTTTATTCTAAAATGAGTAACTTTTTTAATGTTTTATATCTTTAATAAATGACATTGGAGATTAGATGCAGTAAAAGCCGAAAAACAAAGTTTTAAAAAAGCCTTATATTAAATGGAATAGTATAAAGCTACATAAGTCTAAAAACTAAATGCAAGAAAAGACAGAACAATTTTCTTTAAAATTCTCTATTAATTAATAACAGATTTTGTGAAATTTTTAGAAAAACAAAACCCGATAAAAAAACAATACGTGTAAAAACTTTATTTTGCGTTTTTTTAACCATAAATAAAACTAATTCACATAAATTTCCCACAGAAGTGGATTAAGCTTTAACATGGGTTAACCAGCTGTAAAATACCACAGTATTTATTAAGTCACACTTCGTCAAAAAACAATACAAAAAAAGTATAACTGCAAGCGTCACAGTCACCAGTGGAAATTTTTTGTCAAAATAAAATTCTCGCATTGTGCATTAAATTTTGTAATTTATCATTTATTTTGGTATAAAGCAAAACATACCGCCATATTAACAACTTTTTAAAATTTCAAATATCATTCTAAGCCCAAAAAAAAATTTAAAAAAATATAAGGCGACTTTTTTTCTTTAATGTTTCTTCTTTCTCAATGAAACAAATTAGCTATAGCTCATTTATCTAATATAACTTTAAAGGCTCAAAAAGAGCGCTTATTTAAGTCAGTTCCAAAACTCTTTTTGAATGCATCCGAAAAATAAGCAGTTACTTGAGATGAGAGTATAATTTTTCCAAGGTGTAACAACCCTATTTGCAAAAGAAAATTTCCTTGCATTAATTCGACAGCCTTTCATTTGCCAATTTAAATGGATAACCACGGGTGGGCTGCAGGTTAAACTTAAAAAAATCATTGGTTTGCCAATTGTTTAAGCAAATGTATAATTTTAAAGCACTCATATAAATCAATTTTGTCTCTTCGATCCTTTAATCTTTCTAAACCTAGGTAATTCAGTCTATGTTCATAACCAACAGGTAACAACTTGCATTTATAAAACAAACGCCTAGTGAAATTTTGTTGCACTTTTTCCAAAATGTTTATATCCTTTTGTAAATAAGGGGTTCCAAACTGCACTAGCATACTCCTTAATTGGTCTAACATAGGACTTATATGCTCTGAGAAAATTATTTCTAGAGTTTGAATTGAATGTTCTAAAAATTAGTGATGTCACTCTCATAGCTTTTTTGCTGTGATTTCACAGTGTTTAGAGAATTTTATATCATGGAATATATAAACACCTAGGTCACGCACCAATTCTGTAGTTGCAAGTACATTATTACCAAGCTTATATTTACAAATTAACTCTTTGTTATGATTTCAAATATGAAGAACTTCACATTTATGATCAGATAACTGCAATTGCCAGTCTTGTGACCAGCTGTGTATTCTATCTAAATCTTGCTGAAGTCTCAAGGTTTGAATGTGGTAATCTTTAGATGAAGATTTTACAAACAACTTTATATCATCTGCAAAGAGTCTAATTTGTGAGAACTTAACACAATCAACAATATCATTAATATATACCAAGAACAAAAATGGACCTAAAACAGAACCCTGAGGAACTGAACTTCTTACAGGAAATGATTTGGATACTGAGTTATTAATTACAACTTTAATTTCCCGCCCAACTAAAAATTCTTTTATCCATTTTTAAAAATTTACAGAAACACCATATTTTTCTTAGCTTATATAACAATTTTTGATGTGACACGGTGTCAAAGGCCTTGGCAAAATCCAAGTAAATGACATCAATTAGAAATTTGTCTTTTAGTGCTAGCGTCCACTCATTTAAAAGTTTCCAACAGGCTGTGTTATTGTGAAACTTTTGCCTTAAAACCATGTTGAAACCTTGACAAAATGATATGGAAAAAGACAAGGCAGTTCTTCTTTGACAAGCTGTTCCATTAGTTTACAAGAAAAAGATGTAAGTGAAATTGGACGATAATTTTCTTTTTAGGCTTTTCATGCCTTTTTTAAACAGTAAGTTTAATAAGAGCTATCTTTCAATCAAAGTCAAAGTATTTGTTAAATTGAAGCTGTCAAAGTATTTGTTAAATTGAAAGTCGTCTTATATTAAATCTGAATTTTTCGATTTTTTTTGGACTTAGAACTTGATATTTGGTTTTAAAAAGTCGTTAATATGGCGGTATGTTTTGTTTTATATGAAAATAATGATAAATTGCGAAAAATTTAATGCACAATGCGATAATTTATTTTGACAAAAATTTTCATCATGACTGTGACGCTTGCGTTATACTTTTTTTTATCGGTTTTGACGACGTGTGAGTTAACTAATACCGTGGTATTTACAGCTGGTGAACTCATGTTAAAGCTTAATTTCACTTTTTGTGGGAAAACTTATGTAAATTAAGTTTTTATTAATGGTTTAAAAAACGCAAAATAATTTTATTGGGGTTTTTGTTTTTTTGAAAATTTTACAAAATCTGTTATTAATTTTACAGATTTTAAAGAGACTTTTTCAGTCTTTTTTTACATTTAGTTTTTGAACTTATGTAGCTTTATACTATTCCATTTAATATAAGGCTTTTTTCGAAACTTTGTTTTGGCTTTTGCTAGAATATAAATATAAATAATTCCTTTTTAATATAAATAATTCCTTTTTTTATAAATAAGAGCTTTCTTCATGAACCTAAAATCGCTCTAAATAATGCATTTTAGATAGCTTTAATACATTGCAAAGTGATTTGGGGAAAAAAGAAAAAAAAATTTTTTTTTTCTAATTTTTTTAAAAAAAACCAAAGGGGGACCCTTACAGAAATTTTTTTGCCTTCCCAGAGCGATTAATCCCCCAATTAGCCCCTGGCTGCGGTTTTGTCTTTAAATTAGTGCAAATGCAAATGTCCGCCGATGCGTGGTGTACATCTCTCACCCCCACCTGTAGGTAACCTTATTTTTTTGTTGTGTTTATTGTTCTGTTTTTTTTTATTTTTCCATTGATTACATTTTTGATTTTTTCATTGAGTACATTTGCTAATACTTCGATTAACTTTACTCAATAATACTACAGACCTGTGCACGGTCTGAAAATGCCCCCCCGTTTTATTGGAGGATTTGCCCCCCCCCCCCCGTTTTATTGCCCCCCCCCCCGCCAAAAAATGAAAAAGTACCCTAAAAATATGACGCCATTTTTGACCTATGATGACGCCATCATCGCGAATTTTTTGCAGTTTTTAGCCTATTTCAATGTATTTTAAGCCATTTTAGACCTATTTTTACCTTATTTCCGCTTTTTTTTGTCCCTTTTTTCCTTTGTCGCTTCTTTTTTTCTCTTTTTTTCTCCTTTTTTTCTCTTTTTTTTCTTCCTTGCTTGCCCCCCCCCGTTTTATTGCCCCCCCCCCGTATCGAAAAATTTGCCCCCCCCCCGTGCCCCCCCCCCCCCTTTTGGAATTGCCCCCCCCCCCGTTTTAACCCCGGGGGGGCAGTGCACATGTCGGATACTACGAAGTTTCCATTTCATGCTGATTAGTATAATATTTTTATTAGTAGAAAATAGTCATTGGGTGGTTATGACTGAGGCTGTAAAAACTGATAAAGAAATCAGTGTCAAGTCAGAAGAGACTTCGGATTTGGAGGAAAAATCATCTGCTTCTCAATCTTTGGCGTCCACTCCCGAAAAGGTGGCGGCATCAGCTTTTATATATTTATTTATATTTCTTTATGAGAAATGCCGTTTATTATGAAGGAAATTATTATTATGACAAAACGGGGGCGTAGCCAGGATTTCAAGGAAAGAGGGGATATACTTGCCATACAAATTTTTCGAAAGGGGGGGTTGTAGGGAGTTGTACTCCAAATTTTCAAAATACCGATAAAAAAGACATTAAAAACGGGTTAAAAAACTATTGCGCTTCGCGCTAAGTTTATTCTTTTTGCTAATATTGGCATTGGTTGTTTTAAGTTAAACTTCAAAAAATTTTAGGTTTAAAAAGGCATGACATTAAAAATAGTACAACAGCGAGAAAAATTTTGCAAAAATCTTCTTGAAAATAATTAAAAACCACTTAAAAGTTGTAGAAAGGTATCTTTCAATAAACCTTTAAACCTTTAAACCTTTAAATAACCTTTAAATAACCTTAAATAACCCTTTAAATAACCTTTAAATAATCTTAAATAACCTTAAATAACCGGCAAATTCTTCTTACTTTTGCTTATAGTCTTTTTATTATACCTCATTAAATATATCCTTTATTTTTATTGTTCTCTCTGTATTATTAAATATAAACTCACAAATAATCCCTAAAATCCTCTGATAGGGGTGAGGCATTTTGACTAACATTCTACATCAACAACAGTGCTGATATAGGGTGGTAGGCGGTAATATGGAAATATCCATTGCCGGCCCGCTTCAGCTTTAAAAAAAAAGTGTCGAGCGCTGAGCGGAGCGCAAGCGCGAAAAAATTTTAAAATTTGTTCTCTGCGGACCCCCAAATTTTTACCTCAGCCAGCCCGAAAGGGGGGGGGTTGCAATCCCCATAACCCCCCTGGCTACGCCCTTGATGACAGACTGACCATAACAGCATACATAGAGTAGTAGATGACACTAATAAATCATTAATAGCGTTTCTTATTAGGTCAGTTAGATGCGTGCCTAGTGGTTTTAGATAAAAATGATCTTTTAAACAGGTGAACACTGGCAGTGAAAGATGGGAGATATGTCTAAAATATGGGAAATATGCTAAAGATGTTTTTTGAGCTGCAGACACAGACAGTGGTGTCTGTGTGCCCAGGATTCATTTGGGCGGTGCTGGTTAATAATAGATTGAAGGGGGTTTGGGGCTACAGCCCCCCAGAAACTAGGCTTGGGCCTGGGGGGCGAGAGCCCTCAGTGAGGTCAAGGGTGTCCCCCCCGGGGGCAGAATGCCGGGGAGAAAAATTTCTAATTCCTAAGGCGCTTAAGATACTCAAATTTTAATTTCAGATTAGTCTTAATTATCAAGGTCCATCCCTTTACATTTAAAATATGTTTTGAAAATGTTAATAAAAGGTTAATATTGTTTATAGTAGTTTAATTTAACATGTATGCCTTAATATTCTTACGATAATTTATTTGAAATTGAGTTAAATATAAATTTTCAACTTAACCACCCGCGAAAGCGGGGAAAATTTGGTTTTTTGACTATTATTATGCTTTGGAAGGCATCAGGAAAGTTTTATTTATATTAAAGAAAAAAATTTTTCTTTCCCAAAATTTAAAAACCTAGGGTCCCCCCCTCACGATTTTAGGTGGGAAGGGGCGGCCGCACTCCCCGCCCTCCCCCCTGGGCGCGCCACTGGACACAGAGGGTTCCACTTATAGGTGGGCAACCTTCTGGACTCTGAAGGGTATACCCGACTCCCGAAATTTGGGGGGATATTTCAAATTTTTTTTTGTGGTATACCTTAAATGCCCCACTTTTAGCGTTTTGGTACTGGGGCCTCCAAATTTTAGGAGCGTGTCCGGGGTATCCCCAAATTTTAGAGGGGGGTTTCCCGGGTACCCCTAAATTTTAGGAGGGGAGGGGGGTCTGCATAGATGTTTTTGAGGAGGGGACAAAGGGTCCGCCCCCCTGGAGCCAAAATTTTGGAACCCCCCTAGAAAAAATCCAGGGCCCCCCTCCTTCCCTCAAAGCTCGAGAGCTGTCATGCCTGACCGACCCCCGCCTAGCGAGGCTGACTCCCCTCCCCCTAGCGGGGTTGAAGCTGAACCCCCTCCCCCTCCTAGCGAGGCTGACCCCCCTCCCGACCAATTCGAAGTATACTGTTTTATTTACTCTCAAAAACACTGTTTTTAGTAAAAACAGTGTTTAAATACACTTTTTAGGCCTAAATAGGTTGTTTTAGCATATAAAAATTAATATTAGACCTAAAAACACTTAAAAAACTGATTTTAAAAAACTTTGTTTAAAAATCGGACCCCCTGAACCCCCCCCCTAAATTTGAAATCTCGCACCCGGGGTCGACCCCCTCCCCTAAAAAACCAGAGGGTCCGGACCCCGCCCTGGACCCCCCCCCAAAAAAATTTTGGCCTTCCACCGAGGTGGACCCCCTAGCGGACCTGACCAAAAATATTTGTGGGTGTCTGTCGGCAATAATCGGGATGTTTTTGTGGGGGAAGAAAAATAAGGGTATAACAATCCCTTTCCCTCACCACCTATGGATAAGACCTTAAAAGCGCGTAAACCTAAACACGTTCCAATTTTTGGCTTACAATAGTAAAAAAAGCGTTGAAAAAAGCGAAACGTGCAAAAAATTGAAATTGATCTTTTAGTGTTTTTAAATCTTGTTTCTGACAGGGCTCAACATTAAGCTTAGACCTAGAGGTTAGGTGGGCAGAGGAGGGTGGGGGGTAATACCCCCCAAAATTTCGGATTTTGCTGACACCCTTCTCCCCTAAATTTGGGGTACCCGGGGACACCCCCCCCAAATTCACCTCCTGGAGAAAAATTTTAAGCGTTATAAAAGGATTAAAAAAATTTTCCGCGCTTCGCGCGGAGTGTTTATTACCCTGTTTATGTTATATACTTTATTTTTTCCCTATTATTCAATAAAAATAAGTATACAAAACAAAGAAAAATTTTTTACAAACGATTTGATACCTTAAAATTTCCGATTTCCAAAACATTACAACTGAAAAATGAGTACATTGAATTACAGCTGAGCAATGCAAAGTACCAGAAAATGTTTTTAAAATTACTTCTAACCTCTAAATTTTTAATACCACTATATAACCATCTAAAAGGGGGTGGGGTCCAGCGTGGTCGTATCAAGATTAAAAAACAAAGTAACACAAATTTAAAAGTGGAGACCAATTAAAACATTAAGAATGGGTTGGGTCTAGCGTGGTCATACCAAGATTACAAAACAAAGTAATACAAATTTGCAAGTGGAGACTATAGGCACCTTGCACTGAAACTCTGTTTATACATGAAGTATGCAATATACATAAGCGTCACCATAATGGATAATTACCGTATCTCCTACTTATCTTTCATAATATGTAGATGAGGCGATCAAAAGCGCGCGAAATTTCGATCGGTTGATCTGCATACTACGAAAGATAAGTAGGAGATACGGTAATTATCCATTATGGTGACTCTTATGTATATTGCATACTTCATGTATAACCCGAGTTCCAGTGCAAGGTATCTATATAATTAATAGAGCGCTGACAAAACGCGAGAAAATTCTAAAAAATGGTCCTTTTAGACCCCCAAATTTTTAGCCTTGGAGACCCAAAAGAGGGTCTAACTAACTCCAAATTTTTTCCTTTGCCGACCCAAAAGGGGGGTCTACTCTAGATCCCCCCATGGCTACGCCCATGTATGTACATAATCTTTAATTAAATATAAGATTATGGATTAAAAAATTTTGTGATACTTGACTTTATAATAAAGACAATAAAATTACTTTTCTATTATTACGTAATTATTAAAAAAAACTATGATTTCTAATCTAATTAGAAGAATATATAAACACATTATTATTAAAAGAATTAAAAAATAAAATTTATAAGTTGCAATTCTTATTTTAATTTTACTCAGTTTTAAAGCATTTATAAGCTTGTTTTACGTTTTTTTACGTGTTTTAAGTCCATTTTAAGGCAGCGCGGAAATATTGGGTACACCCTCCCTCAAAATTTGGGTCTTGCCAGACACACTCCCCTTAAAATTGACCCCCCATACCCCCCCAAAATCCGAGAGGCTGACCACTTATGGATTTGTGCCTTCGAAAATCCGCGTCCGCGGTGGTCAAAAAATGAAATCCGGTGCCCATGTTTGCTTTTAACGATTTCCTTTCGTCTGTCAAAAAAGGTGATAATACTTAGTACTTTCAAAATGTTATTGATGTTAAACTGAAGATTTTTTTATTTCTAAATTCTATGCGACTTTCAGTCAGTTTCCTTGTTTTAAATCAATACCTATTGGCTATATAACTAAAACTCTTTTAAAATTAAAAAGATATTTTTTGTAATCCCCAGA
>JASAMX010033980.1:0-28293 GCA_030248175.1 Microlaimidae sp. YZB2_3
TATAGAATCATTTTCAGCCAATAAGCGCTGGGCGTGTTAAATATTCCCGCAAAATTATGACGCTATAGAATCATTTTCAGCCAATAAGCGCTGGGCGTGTTAAATATTCCCACAAAATTATGACGCTATAGAATCATTTTCAGCCAATAAGCGCTGGGCGTGTTAAATATTCCGACAAAATTATAACGCTATAGAATCATTTTCAGCCAATAAGCGCTTGGCGGGAAAAAACATCTCCAATGAACGTGGCGACCGACCCGTTTTTAGCTCCTCCCACAGAACAAAGCATATAGCCCAAAATCACAAATAACACCTACCACTTGTAGTTCCTTAAAAATCTTCTTTTTTACACCACATAATTTTTGTTAAATTATACTTGAAAATAACGCGTGTCTTAAATTAACCTGTATAACTATGGTTTTTGATATACCAGGTTTATACCCTAATTACATTTTTTAGTGTCTATCTTTTGTTCAAAATCTTTTCAATGTAAATATCATTTTCAAAACTTACGATAATTAATTTTTGATTTTTTAATTTTTTTTGTTGATTTTTTTTTAATTTTTAAATTTTGCATTTTCATTTATCGGCCATTTTTCCGGCTGAGTTAAAACAAAGTTCCGGAGCGACTCCAGAGTTCCTAAGTTCCTCATATATTTTTTCGTTACTTTCTGAAATAAATGAAAAATGCCGTTATAAATGTATTTTAAAACGTTTTGTAACCCAACATATTAAAAGCAAAAAAAAAAAGTTTGTTCTTTTTTCACTTTATTTAATATGCAATTTTTTAATGATATATATTTTATTGTTATAAACATAAAATTATATAAAACATTAATGCACTTTTATTATTTATGTCAGATTCCAGCTGCTTTTGAGAGAGCATTACGTCGTTCTTCTGACACAAAGAGTCACAGTCATTATAAAATCAACGTGACTCTGACTCATTTTGTTTTGATTATTTGTGGTTTAAAATATAAAAAAGTCACAGTTATGAGCATTATATGACGCTTTTGATTCATTGTGTTAGAGTGGCGGCAATTAAATTTTGAACAAAGCCCCAATTTAGATTGTTTTACTGGACAAACATCATTTTTATTTATTTCTTAAAACTAATTAAACCGTTAGTAATGTCAAAGAGTTTCAGGCTACCAGGATTTTGTATTGTAATTAATTGATTAAAATTATGATTCCTTTATGTGTTGTATGTTTATTTACTATTTTATGTTATGTTTTATGCTTATTATCTCATCTCTAATATTTATATAGAGTGTCATGTCATGACAATGAATCTTTCATGTCTTATAATATCTGCATTTTGCAAATAAAATTCATTTCAATTCAATTCAAAATGTAACGAAAAACAGTATTTAAGTGGCTATTTAAAATATGTCTATTACTCATAATATTACATTCCACCCTATTTAATATTTTGACTAGGGATCGTGTAATTTATTTTGAAGAAATTATGAATATGAGAAAATTCATGATTCATGATCAAAATTCTTAAAAAACCTTAATAATAAAATCTATTAACTGCTTTTAATCTATAATATTCACATAACCGATATTGACTTAAAGACAAGACAAGACAAGTATTATTATCTTATAATAAACAAGAAAATCATCGATAAAACATTTTTTAAATCATATTGCAACGTTTCGATAGTGTCAAACAATTTGACGTATTTTTGCAAAATTTTTGCAGGTTTTGTTTGCGAAATTAAAACCATAATTAAGCTAGTTTTATACTTAAATTATACTTTTTGGCTTTTCTTACTTTTTTCGCCATTTTTTTGAGCATTTTCGTTTTGAAAAAGATTGTCCCTACCTCTTGAGTTTGAAAATGCTTCCCATCCTGTTAAACACCCCAGGGTATATCGCACTTGTCGGACTAATTTATTGATTTTATGCATAATTTTTTTTTCAAAAGTAAAAAACCAACGATTTTAATAGTACTCCTTGTTACTTATTTATTATACCGGATTAACTAGGTTTGGAAACTATATAATAGGACCACCAGGGAATATATTTCCTATGAGTAACATTTTTATTATACGGCAATTCATTGCAGTTTTCGAAAGGAAGTAATTTTTTAATTTCTAAAAAAAATCTTTTTTATATTTATATAATATAGATATATCAAAATTGTGTATTACAACATTTTTTTGATATTTCAGTCACAATATAGGGTGACTGACGTAAATTTGGCTAAACCTAAACTTCAGTTTTGATATCTTAAACCCCCCGAACGCAAAGATCGATTTTAACTATCGTCGATCTACATAGAAATATTTACAGACGCTGTTTAGCAGTGAATAGCCGACATAAAAAATGCTTGAAATTTGAGGTTTGGGTAACTCTTAAGGCCGTTTCACACCGGAATCGGCAGCTGATAGCTGATAGTGAACGCGCTCGTTTACATCATTACACTCCCATTGTTGCTGCGGTGTGAGGGTGTGGGCTGTGCGTCACCTATCAGCTGCCACTCTGGTGTGAACCCGCCCTTAGGGGCGAGGGAACGGTAACGTGAAAAATCCCCATGACTAAATTTGCCATAAATGAGTTTAATTTCCCATTATATTCAGAAATGTGTTTGCAAAATTTTGTTGTTATCATGAAAACGTAAAAATAAATGTTTTAATTTTTTTTGTAAGCCTAAGTAAAGCCCTAAAACCAATCTAAATTTTATTATGATAATTCTTATTTGTATATGTTTTAAAGGCTAGAATTTGCAAAAAAATATTGCAAACGCAATTATATTCTAAAGGGAATTTAAACAACTTAAATAGGGAGTTTTTAATGTTAAGGGGGAATTTAGTCTATGGGGATGGGATTTTTGTACGAACCCGAGCTATATATCTGAAATCCAAAAAACTTAGGCCTATTCTAAACATGCATAAGGCCCAAGCGACATTATTTACATTATTTAGTGTGCCCTAAGCCAGGGCCCAAGCTAATTTTTTGAATAAGGCTCGATTTCTATTAATTTCGGCACTGAATTTCATAACTTTGAGTCATTTTTCAAGATAAAAATCAATTTTTGTCGGAAGTGCAGAAAAGTTTTTTGAGTAGTTTGGTTTTTTTTGGGAAAAAATTACGCACCAAAATTATTGTGCAATCGTGGAAATGCGTTCACTGACACTGCGTGCTACTAGCAAAGTCGGTGGAAATTATCGTCGTTACTTCGGCAAAATAAGCCACAGTCATTATAAAATACACGTGTCTGTGACTCATTTTGTTGTTAATAGGGTCCTGTTTTAAATTGAAAATGAGTCGTAGTCACGCATATTTTATACGAATCGTGGCTCATTTTGCCATAGTAACGACGTTATATTTAAAAATCGATCGCAAAAACATTTAAAAAATGTGCGATTATTCCCATTGATCGCATTGCATTCTTATGTTTCCTTTTGTCCGTGTGAAAAGTGTTGTTCCGATCATTAAGCTTTCCTATATCCGTCGTTTCTTTCAAGGATAAACCGATAAATTCTTTGGCGCATAACTTTTTTAAAGTTTCTTTTTAATTTTGTATAATATGTCATTTATACGCATTCATAATAAGTATTCAAAGACAAAATTTTATGTAATTTTTAATATTTGGTTTAATGTATTTCATATTATTACTAGTCTTCTGTTTTGTGGTGCATACGAAATCAGTGCAATGTGTCTATTGCTTATGTGTGTCCCTGCTTCGACGAAATAAAATACAATACAATACAATACAATGTATTTTAATTGTTTTAATATAAATGTAATATGCAAACTTTTCTAAACGAAAGCTTAGTATATAATTATGGATTTTTTTGTTTTTTTAGAAACTACATAGATGGTTAGTTTTATTTGAAGGTGAGTAATAGAAGTCCGAAAATTTTGAATTACATATACAGATGTAAATGTGACAGAGCTTATGGCAATTGATATTTTTAAACTCTAGCTTAAAATTATTTGGAAGTTTTCAGCTTCTCGTTTGGAAAATAGCATAATTTTTATTCTTCTTATACCATTTTTATTCCATTGCCATTAATTTTTATTTGCTTTTTTACTTTGAGAACTAGAAATTTTTAATAAATCAAAATGTAACATGTGGAAAAACCTTCGGTTAATTTTATTTCAAACTGAGTGATAAAAGTTTTCAAATTTCGATTTCAATATAAATGTAACAAAACATATATGGTAGCCGATATCCGTTATTTATAAACTCTTAAACTTAACTTATTTGCAAGTTTTTAGCTCTTTGTTTTGCAAGTTTTCAGCTGCTCGTTATAAAAAAAACGAAAAATTTATAATTAGTTTATTTTAATTCGTTTTGCGAAATAGTTTAATTACTTTTAAGTATTACCCTAACGTATTCGTTGCTTACTTTTTACTGTCCTTTTTTTTCCTTTAAAAACTGAACGTTTTTAAAATAATTATAGTGGTTGTGAATTTGAATTTAAACTATATGAATCAGTCATTCCCTCTAATATCATGCTCCGGAGCTCCGGAGACTTACAACAGAGCGAGCTACGGAGCTTGAAAGCTCTAAATCAAAATTTCAATGAAACGTTTTTTATTGATTTTTTTTTAAATTTAATATTCAGTTATGCGTTTCAAAAACACGTAATTAACTGTTAAAATCTTTTGATACTTACGGATAAAACTAAAACAGATATTTATTGATTTTTGGGAGTTTTGTGGTTGGAATTTTTTTTATGGAAGGGGATGGTTTTATAAAAAAATATAAACGTAGCTAATCTGGTAAAAATTATATGAATATCAGTGGGCCAACTAAAAATCGGACTTTTTTATAAAAAGCATAAGTAAAGCGCAAAAATTTTGAAATACCACCTTTTCACAAAATATACCAGTTAAATTTAGCAAATGGAATTTTCGTTACTAAATGAAAAAATAATTTAATTAACTATGATAATTTTAATAAAAAACTGTTAAAATAAACTATTTAATTATTATTATTGAACGGTTTTCGTTTAAAATTTTAAATACTTTGTTTTCTTAAACCAGTTCTTATTGCACTTCATTAATTTCAACCAAACCTAAGCCTAAGCTAAAACCCAAACTATCTTTTTTATTCAAATTATATTGCTAAAATGCTTGGCTAACAGGCATAATTTTAAAACGGTTTATTTCAACCAAATAAATAAAACCGACGTTTCGACGCTGCAAAACACAGGTTTTCGTCAAGGGATTTAACGTAAGTACTTACGTTAAATTAATTTAAATTATGACACCTCAGGCATCTCTAAAGGATTTCGACAATCTTTTTTATTTTGTTTTGGGCTTCATTTTCATTTTTGGGGCTCCATACCCTTTCCTCTGTTAATGACCTTATACCTTTTGACTTGTTACAGTGTATAGAACTAAAGTATAATTTTTGTTAGTTGAAATTTTTTATTTTTGCTTTTTTGCTTAAAATTTTAAATTGTTTTGTGGTTACACACAAAACAAAACAAATATGTAAGTCATCGAAAGTTTTCCCGATTTAAAAACTTCGACACATTAGCTATAAGAACATTAAATTTTAAGCTAAGACACTCTGGACTTTATGGTTATTATTAAGTAATAATATTTATTGTCTATGAGGCTAATTTTGGTGTTAGTACCTATTTATATTATCAATATCATAGTTTAAACAAAATCAATTAAATGATTTTAGATTCTTCTTCACCTTAATGTCTCTTTCGAGATGTTTTCATTTTCAACGATTTCGCTTCAGTTGTTTTATTTCTTGCATTGTGACCGCCAAGTTGTACTTAAATTTTTATTTAAATTTATTTAGTTAAAAAATAGATTTCCTTCCCATTACGAGTTTGAAGTGCCAAGTTCATTTTTAAGTCAACCGGTTAATCAAATTTTGGAATGATTTATACGTAACATATAATAAGTATTAATGATGTTTCCTGGAACTGAGCTTCGGCGTTCCATGAGATCCCGTATGTGCTTATTTCCTGAATAATATTAAAAAGCAATGTCGTGTATTATATTTCAAAACGTGTTTTGAAAACTAATATTTTAAAACTTATAAATTTAAGGTAACCCCACATTGCAGTTGTAAAAATGCTGCAAAAATGACGCGAAATGTGTTTTAAAATTAATTAATGCTAAAATTACCCATTTAAAAAGTGTAACTCCGGAACAACACAAACAATAATAATTACGTATTTTTGTGATGAAGTGTCACATTCAGCGTTATTTTTAACTTTTTATTTCACATTACTGCTTGAAAAACTCTGGCTTGCTTTGGCTCTTGGTAATCTCTTTCAGTAGAAAAAAAAATACCAAAAAGGTTTAATTTTCTATTTATGGCACAATTCATTTTCTAAAACGATGGAACTGGAACTTGTACTGTCTTTCTTTAATTGTTTTGCACTCCCTTGGGATTTTATTTGGCTAATGATAAATGGAAGTGATTTTGTTTAAATCGTTTAAAAATATTGCTTATTACTTTGATGGGACTCATAATTTATCACATTTCTTTTAAAAATGGTACTAAGTTTGTTTAGATCTTGGGAAAAACTAACAAAATTATTGACAAAAATATTATAAATAACCAAAGTTAAAATTTAAGCTTTTGGTCACCTGCACTTATTTTCTGCAAACTGTGTCCGTATAAAACATTACAAATTGGTGCAAATAGAAATTCCGTACAAATTGGTGCTAATGGTGGAAAGTTTTTTTTGAAATTTTAATTCACAACAAACGGAATTCAATATTGCAGGAACAACTTTTAGCCATGACTAAAAAAAGCTTAAAAGTTCTTTTTGATTTCATGAAACATTTTATAATTTCAACCATAGTTTTAAGTATAATTCTGAAACCGTAATAAGTTTGTGGTTATAAAACTGTTTTATTGAGGATTTTTACCAAAAAAAAAAACTGATTTAATTTTATAAAACCGTCTATTTATTTATTGGTATACAGTTAATGGGCGCTTAAAACTGATTTAAACCAGGAACCGGTATCAAGTAATATTATATACCTCATAAAAATATACCAGTATATTTTTTCCACCTTAAAAAATTAGTATAAAATTTATGATGTTGATTTCAAGATAACAAAATTCAAGATTTGTTATCTTAAAAATTCAAAAACTTATAAAGTTATCGTAATAAAATCCATGAAAAGCCTTAGCCATTTTAAACCTTAGTTTTTCTAAACATCCTAAGCAAAACCTTAAAATCAAGCTACAACTTATAAAAAAAACAAACAACAATATAAAAACAAGGGTGAAGAATAAACAGGTGTATAATTGGGATATAGTTTTTTCGTAAGGAAAAAATTTACTGGTATAATGGGAGGAAAAATCGATAAAGGGAAAGGTATTCCGCGACACAAAAAAAAAAAAAAAAAATTATATCCCAATTATACACCTGTTTATTCTTCACCAATCAATCAAATCAATCCAACACAACACACATCACCAAACTGCCCGCTATGCAAAACACAAACACACACAACACAACACCTTTTTACATGCACACACATCAATACGACACTGGGACCAGAGGACCTTTGGGCAAACCCCGTAGCGGTTGCTGAGCTCCTCCGGGAGTGGGAAGAGGGGGTGAGCAAGGCGAGAGGCGTGCCAGACGGATCTACCCAAGGTTGATAGAAACCCTGGAAACTGGCAAACTCAACGAGTATTCCGCGACACCGGCTATAATTATTATTGATGTTCCTCGGAACTCCGGAGCTTCGGAGTTCCGCTTTTAGGAGCTTCGGAGCAACCCACGAAGCTCTGGAGCTCCGCCCTATTTTTGTACTAATTTCATGAATAACTAAAAAGTGATGGCATTATATTATTTTGTCAAAATTTTTTGTAAACCTAATTTTTTTCCAAAACTTATTTAAAATAATAAAAAAGTCCTAAAATGCAGTTGGAGTAGTTTAAAATGTATCTCAAGCTTAAATAAGCTTTAAATTGCTCATTTTCGGGGCAGAACTCCGGAGCTCCCTCCCCTTTAAATGGCCGGAGCTCCGAAGCATGATATTGGAGGGTAGGAACATCACTAACAATTATTATAGTTATTATTATTGTAGTTTATTATAGTATTATTATTGTTATACCAATAATAAAAGCCGGTGTCACAGAAAGCATTAGGCCAACTTATGCAGTAATTCCTCCCATTTTACCAGTAGGTTTTTTCCTTAGGATGTTTAGAAAAACTAAGGTTTAAAATTGCTAAGGCTTATACACCTGGATTTTATTACATAACTTTATAGTTTTTATATTTTTAAGATAACGAATTTTGAATTTTGTTTTATGAAGTTGTAGTAAGATTTTATACTAAGTTTTGTTTAAGAATTACTGATTATATTTTATGAGGTATATGATATTACTTGGTACCGGTTCCTGGTTTAAATCATAAGGTTTTTCATCGCCCATTAACTTATTACAATAAATAAATAACCATTTTTGAATTACAATCAGTTTTTTTTTGGTAAAAATCCTCAATAAAACAGTTTTTCAACCACAAACTTATTTAAGATTTCAGAATTATACTTAAAATTATTTGAAATTATAAAATGGTCATGAAATCAACAAGAACTTATAAGCTTTTTTCGCATGACTAAAAGTTGTCCTAAATATGAATTCCGTTTGTTGTGAATTAAATTTTCAAAAAAACTTTCCACCATTAGCACCAATTTGTACGGAATTTCTATTTGCACCAATTTGTAATGTTTTATACGGACACAGTTGCAGAAAAATTAATTGCAGTAACCAAAAGCTTAAATTTTAAGGTTGGTTATTTATAATATTTTTGTCAATAATTTTGTTTTTGGTTTTCCCAAGATCTAAACAAACTTAGTACCATTTTTAAAAGAAATGTGATAAATTATGAGTACCATCAAAGTAATAAGCAATATTTTTAAACGATTTAAACAAAATCACTTCCATTTATCATTAGCCAAATAAAATCCCAAGGGAGTGCAAAACAATTAAAGAAAGACAGTACAAGTTCCAGTTCCATCGTTTAAGAAAATGAATTGTGCCATAGATCGAAAATTAAACCTTTTCTGTATTATTTTTTCTATTCAAACAGATTAGCAAGAGCCAAAGCAAGCCAAGAATTTTTCAAGCAGTAATGTGAAATAAAAAGTTAAAAATAACGCTGAATGTAACACTTCATCACAAAAATACGTAATTATTATTGTTTGTGTTGCTCCGGAGTTACACTTTTTAAATGGGTAAATTTAGCATTAATTAATTTTAAAACACATTTCGCGTCATTTTTCGCAGCATTTTTACAACTCCAATGTGGGATTTTTCTGCTAAATTTATAAGTTTTAAAATATATTAGTTTTCAAAACACGTTTTGAAATATAATACACGACATTGCTTTTTAATATTATTCATGAAATGAGCACATCCAGGATATCATGGAACGCCGAAGCTCAGATTCCAGGAAACATCATTAATACTTATTATATGTTACGTATAAATCATTCCAAAATTTGATTAACCGGTTGACTTAAAAATGAACTTGGCACTTCAAACTCGTAATGGGAAGGAAATCTATTTTTTAACTAAATAAATTTAAATAAAAATTTAAGTACAACTTGGCAGTAGCAATGCAAGAAATAAACAACTGAAGCGAAATAGTTAAAAATGAAAACATCTCGAAAGAGACATTAAGGTGAAGAAATAAAATCATTTAATAGATTTGTTTGAACTATGATATTGATAATATAAATAGGTACTAACACCAAAATTAGCCTCATCAACGATAAAAGATATTTCTATTTAATAATAACCATAAAGTCCAGAGTATCTTAGCTTAGAATTTAATGTTCTTATAGCTAATATGTCGAAGTTTTCAAATGGAAAACTTTCGATGACTTACATATTTGTTTTGTTTTGTGTGTAACCACAAAACAATTTAAAATTTTAAGCAAAAAAGCAAAAATCAAAAAATTTCAACTAACAAAAATTATACTTTAGTTCTATACACTGTAACAAGTCAAAAGGTATAAGGTCATTAACAGAGGAAAGGGTATGGAGCCCCAAAAATGAAAATGAAGCCCGAAACAAAATAAAAAAGATTGTCGAAATCCTTTAGAGATGCCCTGAGGTGTCATGATCATCAAATTAATTTAACGTAAGTACTTACGTTAAATCCCTTGACGAAGACCTGTGTTTTGCAGCGTCGAAACGTCGATTTTATTTATTTGGTTGAAATAAACCGTTTTAAAATTATGCCTGTTAGCCAAGCATTTCAGCAATATAATTTGAATAAAAAAGATAGTTTGGGTTTTAGCTTAGGCTTAGGTTTGGTTGAAATTAATGAAGTGCAATAAGAACTGGTTTAAGAAAACAAAGTATTTAAAATTTTAAACGAAAACCGTTCAATAATAATAATTAAATAGTTTATTTTAACAGTTTTTTATTAAAATTATAATAGTTAATTAAATTATTTTTTCATTTAGTAACGAAAATTCAATTTGCTAAATTTAACTGGTATATTTTGTGAAAAGGTGGTATTTCAAAATTTTTGCGCTTTACTTATGCTTTTTATAAAAAAGTCCGATTTTTAGTTGGCCCACTGATATTCATATAATTTTTACCAGATTAGCTACGTTTATATTTTTTTATAAAACCATCCCCTTCCATAAAAAAAACTCCAACCACAAAACTCCCAAAAATCAATAAATATCTGTTTTAGTTTTATCCGTAAGAAAGATTTTAACAGTTAATTACGTGTTTTTGAAACGCATAATTGAATATTAAATTTTAAAAAAAATCAATAAAAAACGTTTCATTTAAATTTTGATTTAGAGCTTTCAAGCTCCGTAGCTCGCTCTGTTGTAAGTCTCCGGAGCTCCGGAGCATGATATTGGAGGGAATGACGGATTCATATAGTTTAAATTCAAATTCACAAACACTATAATTATTTTAAAAACGTTCAGTTTTCAAAGTAAAAAAAGGACAGTAAAAAGTAAGCAACGAATACGTTAGGGTAATACTTAAAAGTAATTAAACTATTTCGCAAAACGAATTAAAATAAATTAATTATAAATTTTTCGTTTTTTTTATAACGAGCAGCTGAAAACTTGCAAAACAAAGAGCTAAAAACTTGCAAATAAGTTAAGTTTAAGAGTTTATAAATAACGGATATCGGCTACCATATATGTTTTGTTACATTTATATTGAAATCGAAATTTGAAAACTTTTATCACTCAGTTTGAAATAAAATTAACCGAAGGTTTTTCCACATGTTACATTTTGATTTATTAAAAATTTCTAGTTCTCAAAGTAAAAAAACAAATAAAAATTAATGGCAATGGAATAAAAATGGCATAAGAAGAATAAAAATTATGCTATTTTCCAAACTAGAAGCTGAAAACTTGCAAATAATTTTAAGCTAGAGTTTAAAAATATCAATTGCCATAAGCTCTGTCACATTTACATCTGTATATGTAATTCAAAATTTTCGGACTTCTATTACTCACCTTCAAATAAAACTAACCATCTATGTAGTTTCTAAAAAACAAAAAAATCCATAACTATATACTAAGCTTTCGTTTAGAAAAATTTGCATATTACATTTATATTAAAACAATCAAAATACATATAATTTTGTCTTTGAATATTTATTATGAATGCGTATAAATGACATATTATACAAAAATAAAAAGAAACTTTAAAAAAGTTATGCGCCAAAGAATTTATCGGTTTATCCTTGAAAGAAACGACGGATATAGGAAAGCTTAATGATCGGAACACCACTTTTCACACGGACAAAAGGAAACATAAGAATGCAATGTGATCAATGGGAATAATCGCACATTTTTTAAATGTTTTTGCGATCGATTTTTAAATATAACGTCGTTACTATGGCAAAATGAGCCACGATTCGTATAAAATATGCGTGACTACGACTCATTTTCAATTTAAAACAGGACCCTATTAACTACAAAATAAGTCACAGACACGTGTATTTTATAATGACTGTGGCTTATTTTGCCGAAGTAACGACGATAATTTCCACCGACTTTGCTAGTAGCACGCAGTGTCAGTGAACGCATTTCCACGATTGCACAATAATTTTGGTGCGTAATTTTTTCCCAAAAAAAAAACAAACTACACAAAAAAACTTTTCTGCACTTCCGACAAAAATTAATTTTTATTTTGAAAAATGACTCAAAGTTATGAAATTCAGTGCTGAAATTAATAGAAATCGAATCTTATTCAAAAAATTAGCTTGGGCCCTTGCTTAGGGCACACTGAATAATGTAAATAATGTCGCTTGGGCCTTATGCATGTTTAGAATAGGCTTAAGCTTTTTGGATTTCAGATATATAGCTCGGGTTCGTACAAAAATCCCATCCCCATAGACTAAATTCCCTCTTAACATTAAAAACTCCCCATTTAAGTTGTTTAAATTCCCTTTAGAATATAATTACGTTTGCAATATTTTTTTGCAAGTTATAACCTTTAAAACATATACAAATAAGAATTATCATATTAAAATTTAGATTGGTTTTAGGGCTTTACTTAGGCTTACAAAAAAATTAAAACATATTTTATTTTTACGTTTTCATGATAACAACAAAATTTTGCAAACACATTTCTGAATAAAATGGGAAATTAAACTCATTTATGGCAAATTTAGTCATGGGGATTTTTTACGTTACTTTTCCCTCACCCCTAAGGGCGGGTTCACACCAGAGTGGCAGCTGATAGGTGACGCACAGCGCACACAGTTTACACCGCAGCAATAATGGGAGTGTAATGATGTAAACGCGCGCGTTCACTATCCACTGCCAGTCCGGTGTGAAACGGCCTTAAGAGTTACCCAAACCTCAAATTTCAAGCAGTTTTTATGTCGGCTATTCACTGCTAAATAGCGTCTGTAAATATTTCTATGTAGATCGACGATAGTTAAAATCGATCTTTGCGTTCGGGGGGTTTAAGATGCCAAAACTGAAATTTAGGTTTAGCCAAATTTAAGTCAGTCACCCTATATTGTGACTGAAATATCAAAAAAAAATGTTGTAATACACAATTTTGATATATCTATTATGTAAATATAAAAAAAAAATTTTAGAAATTAAAAAATTACTTCCTTTCGAAAACTGCAATGAATTGCCGTATAATAAAAATGTTACTCATAGGAAATATATTCCCTGGTGGTCCTATTATATAGTTTCCAAACCTAGTTAATCCGGTATAATAAATAAGTAACAAGGAGTACTATTAAAATCGTTTGTTTTTTACTTTTGAAAAAAAATTTATGCATAAAATCAATAAATTAGTCCGACAAGTGCAATATACCCTGGGGTATTTAACAGGATGGGAAGCATTTTCAAACTCAAGAGGTAGGGACAATCTTTTTCAAAACGAAAATGCTCAAAAAATGGCGAAAAAAGTAAGAAAAGCCAAAAAGTATAATTTAAGTATAAAACTAGCGTAATTATGGTTTTAATTTCGCAAACAAAACCCGCAAAAATTTTGCAAAAATACGTCAAATTGTTTGACACTATCGAAACGTTGCAATATGATTTGAAAAATGTTTTTTCTTGTTTATTATAAGATAATAATACTTTTCTAAACCACCATCGCCTCTTGCCTGTCACCTATCGCAGGAGTGTAAACTAGTATGAACATAGGTGGACAAAGGGGGGGGGGTTGAGGGTTATATATTCCAAAAATTCCGACTACTGTCGACACCCCTCCCTTAAAATTTGGGGGTACCTCGGACACCTTCCCCCTTAAAATGGCGTATTTGAGGTAAACCCCAAAAAAAATTTCGGAACATCCCCTCCCAAATTTTGAGGATCGGATATACCCCCCCCCCCCCAAAATCCGAGAGGCTGTTACCCATATGCGGGAGACTAAAATCTGTCGCCTGCCGCCCGCCTGTCACTACAATGTAAACCAGGGGCCTATTTCATAAAAACGATTGTAAATTTTCGTTTTACAAATTTCCCCCTATTTTTTGTAAATTACATGATAGACGATATACGACAGAACGAATATTGATCGGTCAGCGCAGATGAAATGACGTGGCTGCGACCAATCAGCGCAGAGCAGTGCGCGGAAATGCTCCATCTGGATTACAAGTCGAAAAACCTTTATTGGGTATTTTACAAAAAATAGGCGGAGATTTGTAAAATGAGAAGTTACAAAGGTTTTTATGAAACAGGCCCCAGGCCTAAAAACAATACAGCTCGAGCATCAGCGAGAAGAATTTCAGTGCAATAGCGCCAACTGGATGTCTTTTCTTTAAGTCAATATCGGTTATGTGAATATAATAGATTAAAAACAGTTAATAGATTTTATTATTAAGGTTTTTTAGGAATTTTGATCATGAATCATGAATTTTCTCATATTCATAATTTCTTTAAAGATTCACTGACATGACGCTCTATATAAATATTAGAAATGTGATAAAAAGCATAAAACATAACATAGAATAGTAAATAAACAACACATAAAGGAATTATAATTTTAATCAATTAATAACAATGCAAAATCCTGGTAGCCTGGAATTCTTTGTAACAGATTATGCAGGTTTAAATTAAGTTTGAAGTACAAATAAAATGATGTTTGGTCCAGTAAAATAACTGAATTTGGGGGTTTTGTTCCAAAGTCTAATCGTCGTTACTCTAACACAATAAGTCAAAAGCGTCATATAATGCTCATAACTGTGACTTTTTTATATCTTAAACCACAAATAATCAAAACAAAATGAGTCAGAGTCACGTTGATTTTATAATGACTGTGACTCTTTGTGTCAGAACAACGACGTAATGCTCTCTCAAAATCAGCTGGAATCTGACATAAATAATAAAAGTGCACTGATGTTTTATATAATTTTGTGTTTATAACATTAAAATATATATCACTAAAAAATTGCATATTAAATAAAGTGAAAAAAGAACAAAAATATTTTTTTTCCTTTTAATATGTTGGGTTACAAAACGTTTTAAAATACATTTATAACGGCATTCTTTATTTACTTCAGAAAGTAATGAAAAAATATATGAGGAACTTAGGAACTCTGTGGTCTGTCCGGAATTTTGTTTTAACTCAGCCAGAAAAAATGGCCGATAAATGAAAATGCAAAATTTAAAACTTAAAAAAATCAACAAAAAAAAATTAAAAAAGCAAAAATCAAAAATTAATTACCGTAAGTTTTGAAAATAAATATTTACATCGAAAAGATTTTGAACAAAAGATAGACACTTAAAAATATAATTAGGGTATAAACCTGGTATATTCACGATTTTACCAAGTCATTGCGGTTTTCACAGGGCCATGTGAAACTTAACACATGGACGGTTAAAAAATAAATTTAAAAAAATTAAAAAAACGGGAATTAAAAAAAAATTTTAAATTAAATTGATAACAAATACTGCAAAACAAGTTTGTAATTAATGTTTTGCTTATAAAACCATAGTCATAACTCACGAACTTATTAAGCAATTGTAAAAATTAAACTATCATTTTACTTTGAAATCTAATGGTGTATTTAGTTTTAACTTTTTTGAAATTTTTGATTTGATTAGTAAGTTAAAACTTTCTAATAATTTACACAATAGTTCATCAAAAATTATTTTAATATTGTTGCACTCTAACGAATATAACAAATAAAATGCTGGTTAAATTGTAAAGTTTAATTTATGATTTCTAGAGTTATGATTAATTCTACATAGTGCTAAAGTTAAAGTCAACAAAAAAACCAGGATTTTTTTATTCTAGTTTCTACATTTAAAGTTTTTTTTTGGTTAATTGTCAGTTAAGTTTCAACTGTGGATTTTTTAGACAATTCGAAGAGTAAGTTTTTTGTAAGAAGTGTCAAATTTTGACTTTGAGTGCTGAGTTTTATTTATATATTTTAAAGTTAACTCTAAGCAACTTCAGCACTAAACCACAAATTTCATCAGCCAAAACAAAAAATCGTGCTCTGAGATTATATAAAATAGCAAAAGTCAAAATTTAAGTGTTAAATTTATTTTTACGTTAGTAATATAATTTTAACAATAAAAAAAGAGGTTATTATTTGGTCGACTTTAACATTAGCGCTATATACAAATAGTCATAACTCTTTAAATAATCAATTAATTTTTAAGGTTCAAGTATTCGTAAAATTCTTTAAAAAACAATAATATCAAAATAATTTTTGATGAACTATTGTGTAAATTATTAGAGGGTTTTAACTTATTAATCAAATAAAAGATCTCGAAATAGTTAAAACTAAATACAGCATTAAATATTACAGTTTTTACGAGTTCAATGATAGTTTACTTTTTACAAATGCTTTATGGGTTCGAGAGTTATGGCTACTTTTATAAGCAAAACATTAATTACAAACTTGTTTTGCAGTATTTGTTTTTAATTTATTTTAAGAATTTTTTTTCTAAATTCCCTTTTTTAATTTTTTTTTAAATTCATTTATTTTTTTAACCGTGCATGTGCTGAGTTTCGCATGGCCCCGTGAACACCGCAATGACTTGGTAAAATCGTGAATCGAAAACCATAGTTATACAGGTTAATTTAAGACACGCGTTATTTTCAAGTATAATTTACCAAAAATTATGTGGTGTAAAAAAGAAGATTTTTAAGGAAATACAAGTGGTAGGTGTTATTTGTGATTTTGGGCTATATGCTTTGTTCTGTGGGAGGAGCTAAAAACGGGTCGGTCAACACGTTCACGTTCATTGGAGATGTTTTTTCCTGCCAAGCGCTTATTGGCTGAAAATGATTCTATAGCGTCATAATTTTGTCGGAATATTTAATACGCCCAGCGCTTATTGGCTGAAAATGATTCTATAGCGTCATAATTTTGTGGAAATATTTAACACGCCCAGCGCTTATTGGCTGAAAACGATTCTATAGCGTCATAATTTTGTCGGAATATTTAATACGCCCAGCGCTTATTGGCTGAAAATGATTCTATAGCGTCATAATTTTGTGGAAATATTTAACACGCCCAGCGCTTATTGGCTGAAAATGATTCTATAGCGTCATAATTTTGCAGGAATATTTAACACGCCCAGCGCTTATTGGCTGAAAATGATTCTATAGCGTCATAATTTTGTGGAAATATTTAACACGCCCAGCGCTTATTGGCTGAAAATGATTCTATAGCGTCATAATTTTGTGGAAATATTTAACAGGCCCAGCGCTAATTGGCTGAAAATGATTCTATAGCGTCATAACTGTGTGGAAATATTTAACACGTCCAGCACTTATTGGCTGAAAATGATGCTATAGCGTCATAATTTTGTGGAAATATTTAACACGCCCAGCGCTTATTGGCTGAAAATGATTCTATAGCGTCATAATTTTGTGGGAATATTCAATACTAAGCAACGTTCGTACAATGGGAAGTTTTTGACTATCGTGAAACGGACAAACGTTTTTTTTTTACTTTTGAAAGGTCTTGATATACCGCAGGCGCAGACCCGGCAATACTTTATCAGTTAACTATTTATTCTTATTTCATTATTAGAAACTCGCAATATTTGAACGGAAACTTTGTTTAAAAGTTCTTTATTTTAGAACAAATCTAATCTAATTCGGTACTATTCAATGTTAGCTATACTATTTTCAATCATACTACGAATTCTAGCTAGATAAACAATAGAAAACTAATCTAAACAAGTCAACACAAATGTCATCACTTAAAAAAAAGATATTTAAGATAATTATGCTCTGTGCACTTTTAATATTGACTTTCAAAGAGTTAAAATATTTTTTATTGTACTGATTTTGGTAAACTGTGAATATTATGAACTGGAATTTCAATATTGTGTCTTGATTTTCAGAAATTTTTTTACTAAGGCGCCGGTATAAAAATGAGAGTTGCAATCATCAAAATCTTATTTTCAATACAGCCGCGATTCCAATTTGGTCCAAAAAAATCAAGAAATCAAAATTATAAAAGCCTGCCGAAAAAATAAAATCTGCACCAAATTATCGTAAAATACACGCGAATCAAATTTAATTTACCGAACTGTGTCGAATGCGGAGAAGACCCAAGTCCGAAATGATAAAATAAGAAAATGCTCGAGAAGCGGGCAAAGATTACCGGGGTTTGGTTTTAACTCTCGGTCCGTATTGATTGCGGTTTTATCACTGCTGGAAGCTAAAAAAAGCACACAGGGGATGGATCAACACTGGCAAACAGCTAAAACGGCTTATAGCTGATCTCATCTGGCTTATCCCGTCGCGTTTGAAGAATCGACAACGCAGTAGTTAACCCTTGTTCTGACTTCCTTAGCGTCAGGAGTGGTTTTTTTGATTCTGAATTTTCGCCTTTTAACATATTAGGAAAATACACGAAACAACTAATGATAGCCCAGATTCCGATTGTAAAAAACAGTATTCACACACACAAAAACAATATGCACAGGATAACAAGAGAATAGGTCAATCGACCAAAGTCACTTAAAGGTGCGGAGCGGAGTCAAACTTTTTGTCTTCGATTTTTATAATTCTTTGTGAAAACCTTACCCCTGCCCCCAATAGCCCACAAAAATTTTTTCAACAAAATATCTGCAGTGAGTCAGAAGTTATGACCTCCCAAAATGGCATTTTTCGACAATTCTGTACGTGACAAATCGCTCAGTGGGTATAGCGATTTACGTTACAAATTATACACTCAAAGAAAGCAGCTACATTATACTCTAATTTGATACCTTGATCGTTAAGACTGGTGCCGTATTTGTCGAAATATTGCGTTTCCCGTACAAAAAACCCCGAAAAAAACACTAGACGACGGCAGTGATTTTGTGAAGTTTGCCCAACCTTTCTTTCCTTCACTTCGTGTTTTTGGCGAAAAAATCGAGTGTTTTTTGTACAAAAAACAATATTTCGACAAATACTGCACCAATCTTAACGATCAAGGTATCAAAATAAAGTAGAAAGTATCCACATGCTTTGAGTCCATAATTTGTAACGAAAATTGTTATACCCAATAAGCAATCTTTCGCGTACAGAATTGTCGAAAAACGCTATTTTTTTTGGGGGGGGGGTTCATTACTCCTGAACCACTAAAAATATTTCGTTGAAAAATTTTTGTGGGCTATTGAGGGCAGGGGTAAGTTTTTCACAAAAATTATCGAAATCGAAGCCAAAAAGTTTGACTCCGCACCGCATTTTTAAGAAAAATGTGCATACAATGTGGTTGAAAAGTGCGTTCTGCAACAGTCAAGGCACCTTAATTTTTTTTGTTGGAAAACCGCGCAAAAAAAACGGCTAAACCTGAACGTATTATTATTGAAATAAACAAGAAACATCGTACGGAACGACCAAACAGCTGTGTGCCAACCACGCTTATGCTAATTATTTCTTAGGTGACTTTGGTCGACTAAAATTATTTAATCCCTGCGCTGAGCTTTTTTTGCACCTTGCTTGACCTTTTTGTTTTGGTTATAGACATCAACTTTAAAGTTCCAACATTTAATAAAGAGTTGCTCTGAAAATTAAAGTCTAAACAGGCTTATCGGGGGGATCTGCAAACAGTTAATATTACCAAAAATATATAATATACCGAAAAATGTGCAACTCCTTTATAAAAAAGTGCGGAAACGTAGGCCATTATAATGAGCCTCTCCATTTAAATGACACTCTCCACTATATAGGCATAGTAGCCATTTTAATTCGGCGAATTGAAATGGAGAAGAAGCTATTATAATAGCCATTTATTGACTTAATTTCACATCATATATACTCAGAAGTGTAATACTGTCCGGGTCGAACGAGTTTTCTCGTGTTGGTTTAATACTGTCCAACACGTGAAAACTTGTGCGGCCCGGACAGTATTACACTTGTGAGTATATATGAAGTGAAATTAAGTCAATAAATGGCTATTATAATAGCTTCCTCTACATTTTAACTCGCCGAATTAAAATGGCTACTATGCCTATATAATGGAGAGTGTCATTTAAATGGAGAGGCTCATTATAATGGCCTACGTTTCCGCACTTTTTTATATAGGAGTTGCACATTTTTCGGTATATTATATATTTTTGATATTACCCAGGCAGTCAGTCTTAAGGGTGATTTGGAATTATACGCCACGAATAGAAAAAATTTTCGTTTAATCTTTCGTTCGCTTTATTTGAGCATTGCTCGTTCTGATTTTAGTTTTCAAAAAAAAAACTTATCGCGCATCTGATTATTCAATAAATATACATGCAAATAGAGCAATAAATATATTTTCGGTAAATAAAAAAATGGCGTCATTAGGATTTCATTACCTTATCACAGACTTTTCTATGGTTAAACAAAACAACCAACAATATTTAAAAAATACCCTCCCACAAAATAGTTATTGATGTAACATAAATTTCACTACAAATAGAAAATTATTTTAACTTTTAAGCTAGAAATGGAAACAAAATTGTTTCATGATTAAAAAAAAGAGAACAAAGACTGGTTTGGGAAAAAAAATTTGTTGAAAAAAATCCTCATATACTATATAATCAACAAAAAAACGTTTGTCGTTATTTGTTACAACCAATCAGTTGGAAATGATTATGATTGTACATTGTTTTTTATACACGGTCTAAATGGTTTTTTCTTTGATTGGTTATAAAGAATCTTAATTTATTTAGTTTTTTGTGGTATATTCTCCAAATTGCTCCAAAAAGAGTTTTAACAAAAAAATTGAAGCTTATTTTTTAAAAATTTAATTGTAAAAAATAATCCAGTATGGTAAAGCTTAAAAATTATAAAAGAACATGCGGCAAACAGCTTATGTTTAGTTTTTTTTGATAATAAATATCGCTAATGAACGAAAAGAATAAACCGCTTCAAAATTTTACTTGTCAGCAATCACGAGTACTGATTTCAAAAAAATAAAAAAATAGGACAGCGTTATCAAGCTACGACTGAAAGTGTGAAACCCGAGACATCCCGGTAATATTCGCTTGATTTAATTCGCATAAAAGGAATTTTAACATTTGGTATCCGGAGTTGAAATACCAAAAGTAAACACATTTGAAATCGTCGTTACTATATCAGAATAAGTCGCAATCACGTGTATTTTATAAAAACAGTGGCTCATTTACCGTAGTAATGACGATATATAAGTACGCCCTGAAATTTTAAATTAACAGCTCGCAAAAGGTATATTTTCGGAAGAGTTTTATTACAACTTACGCCAATTAAACAAGCATTCGATTAGGATTATAGAAAAAATATTGTTTTATCATTTATAATTGCGTAGATTTTAAAGTTATAGAAAAAATTTATTTCGTTATAACTTTAGAACAATATTGTTTAGAAATAGACAATAATGAACTTTATTAAAAGCTATGGGCATTTATGGTGAAATTTTAATCGCCACTGCACGCGAGGTCTACAAAGATGTATTATCTATAGAAAATTGTGAGTCATTTTGGCTATACTTAATTTCGTTTAATTTAATTCAATATTTTTTGTTTAAGTTAATTTTTTTGTTATATATAAAAAGCTGCTATATATATACATATATAAATTAATAGGGCAAAATTATATCGTTTGCGTTACGAATTTTTTTGACCATTCAATTCATTTAACTGATATACAAAATAATAAGTAACGCAAATTAATTCTTAAATTAATTGTACATAAATTGTTGGATTATTTAAATATAAATAATTCGTTAAAATACAATTTACCTGGAATTAAATTATTGACGATTCCGGGTAATGTTTCGTCGCTTCCTCCGCACATGGAAAATCCCACCCGGGTTTCTCCCGGTTTAAGCTGGATTTTAACTTTTTTTTCTGTGTTTTTTTGCGTTTTTCCTCCGCGGGGGAAAATCTCCCCCTTCGACGGCCAATCGCCGGCTTGCTTTTGTTTTCTATTTGACGAAAATCCAGAGTTTCCAATCGGTAAATATCGGTGATTTTCAGGACCGCCATTGGTAATTTTATGACCTTCGGAGCGACTTCGTGTCGGTGATTGGTTGATTAGTTTACTAGTTTGAACACCATTGGGTAATCCTGTGCTTCCAGAGTGACTTTTCGTCGGTGATTGGCTGTTAGCGTGAATAAACGGGCCGCCATTGGTTAATCCAGTGCTTCCAGAGCGACTTCTGGTCGGTGATTGGCTGTTAGCATTGACAAACGGGCCGCCATTGGTTAATCCAGTGATTCCAGAGCGACTTCTCGTCGGTGATTGGCTGTTAGCGTTAATAAACGGGCTGCCATTGGTTAATCCAGTGCTTCCAGAGCGACTTCTCGATGGTGATTGGCTGTTAGCATTGACAAACGGGCCGCCATTGGATGATCCAGTGCTTCCAGAACGACTTCTCGTCGGTGATTGGCTGTTAGCGTTAATAAACGGGCCGCCATTGGTTGAATAACCGTTGGCGTAGTAACGTCGCAGTTTTCGCTCACTCGGTCCACAAATCGAAGAGTCGAAAGTATTTCTACGTTTACTCAGTCACTCGTTGATATTATTTTTATTATATATTACTATTATTATAAGTATTAAACCATTGTAAACAAGTCAGGCTGATCCAAGACAGACCGAGCGAGGCCTGGTTTTAGGGGTGTTTTACGCAAGAAATTTGTAAAAATTAGTATTTTTTGAATTAAAAACCAGGTTGAACTCAAATCCAAATTTCATAAACCAGGGTTTACCTTAAAAATACGAACAACTTTAAGTGGTTAAGCGAACACGAAAGCCTAAAAAATTGCGAACGTACTTTTGACTGTTAACAAATTAGGAGGGTCAGTAATTGCGAACGCTTTTTTTAAATTTTAGGCAAAATTTAAGAATAAACAAGAAACAAGAAATTGGTTTTTATTTGTCCTCATAAGTTTTTGCACAGATAGTAAAACGAATTTGCCTTCGTAAATCCATAGTCGAGTAGTTGTGACATTTGTTGATTTGCGTTTAAACCAAACTAAGTCATAAAATGGATAACCAAAAACTTTCCGACAGTGTCATTGAAAACTTTCCTTTAAACTTTGAAAGTTTTGAACCAAGCTTTTTAAAATCTTAAATATCATAAATAAGTTTTTAAAGTTATCGCAACTAAATTATAATTTGCAGTTAGTCCTTAAAAATAAATGGATTTTAATAATATTTTCCAAAATGGAATCGCATGTAGCCAAAACCTTAATTATAAAATTGGTTTAATGCCGACCAAATATTAATTAATAGGAATGTTTTTCCAAAAAAAGGTCGACTACATGGTCCATTTTTCCGGATGGTCCTTGCTCTGTTTGGTCAAGAATACATGAGAGTAGAGAATCTCCGACTGTGAGTTAAACAGTTGTTAAAATAATTGTAGGTAGATTATTCTAGTGTAGATCTTTTATCATGTAGAAATAAAAATTTGCGAACGCAAAACTCCTAGATGAAGTTTTTCAACAAACTACACTGTCGAATAATTCAAATTAGTCAAAATATACCACGTTTTAACATATAAAATAATTTATACGTCAGATGTAACAAAAAACCTAAAATATTTGACAACATTACGTGGAAAAAACCTCATCTGAGCATTTTACGTTCACAGTTTTTTGTAGTTCAAAATTTGCAAAGTAAAAAATTGTAAACGCAAAATGCATACAGCAAATTTTTCAACATAATACTGTCAAATAATTCAAACTATTCGAAATATTATGTTTTAAAATGTAAAATAATTTATACGTTGACTATTTGACAACATTGCGTGAAAAAAACATCAAAGAATTTTACGTTTGCAGTTTTTTGTTCGCGAATTCGCGGTTATCATGTAGAATAATCTACAGTATTACGTTGAAAAATTATCATGTAGATTATTCCACAGGTCGTAGTAGATTTTTTTACACGACAAAAAGCTACACCGTGGAATAATCTACCTATAATTTGAAAAAAAAATGTTTAACACACAGTTGGACATTCTTTACACTTATGCATTCTCGGTTTGGTTTTTTTGTAACTGCACCATTTATTTTTTTTTCGTTTCAAACTGAACGATTTAGGGTCAAGGGAGCAGAGAAAATTCGAAGCCGGAACTTGAAGCTAAAAATAGGGAGTTTGGTGAAGTAATTCGGAGATTTGGAACCGAAACTTAACCCGATAAAACGTACACGTACTCATAAGCTAAACCTAAGTCTAAGCCCAAACCATATTTTATTAAGGCTTCCAAGTTTCCATTTTTCACGGCCTCAAGTTCTCCAAAATTTTTGACGGCTAAAATATTCCTATACTTAAGGCTTCAATAACCACTAATCAACTAATTTAGGTTACACAAATTTGTTCAAATTTTGAAAAAAACTTAAATAGTTATTT
This sequence comes from Microlaimidae sp. YZB2_3, assembly GCA_030248175.1. Taxonomy (NCBI): domain Eukaryota; kingdom Metazoa; phylum Nematoda; class Chromadorea; order Desmodorida; family Microlaimidae; species Microlaimidae sp. YZB2_3. The sequence goes on from JASAMX010033980.1 coordinate 24,227, forward strand.
AATAAGCTTTTAATTTAAAATATTGATTTATAGTTTAAAATTAATCGTTGATTGTAAGAGACAATATCCGATTTCGGTTTCTCTAAAAAAATATTACTATTGATTTATTAATGATCGAAATGGGTAAAATTTAAATTTGCTTTTCGCTACATTTCTGAAAATATAATTCAAATTTGTTTGTTTTTTATACGATTAACTAAAAATTGGTGTTTTAAATTTTAATGAGGGAAAATTCTTTAAAATATTTTTTTTAGAAAATATAGTTTTAACGGAGTCCGTTCATCAACGTGTGACCGAAATTAAAATTTGCATACGTTTCCGACGACGAATTCCCGTCGCGAAGAATACGCTGCTCTCTGATACCGTAGTAAGGGCTGTAGTCCGCCAGAGATCCATTCCCGAAAGAGTTACCACCTGCGTACCTTTGCCAATTGTGACCGTTAATTCGTGGACTCCTAACGTTTTCCGGTACGTGTTCATTACTGAAAGTGTATATCAGCGGGTATTTCGGGATATTTTTCGAGTCTTTTCTCTTGGCACTATCGGTATTGTACTCCCTTGAAGATAAAGAACCATGTTGGGAATAATTGTGCTGTAACTTTGCGCGAGAATCGTCAATCGTGGGTCGAAATGTATTGAAAGTAAGCGTCCGTGTTCTTTTGTCCCACGTCGAATTGTCATTCTAAAAAAAAATTTTGTTTTTCAAATTTTTTTGATTTTTAATCAAGCTGAATAAACACTTGAAGTATAAAGCCCGCCTGCGTTTTCTCGTATTAACGACAATCAATAAATTTCCATATTTTTTTAAAAAATTTTTGGCAAATTTTATTTTACAAATTTCCGAAAGTTATTCTTCGTTTAACATGTCTTGAGCATCGGTTTAAATAAATGTGTGATGAAACATACGGCTGTCACACAAAACTACCAAAAAAAAGAATTTAAAAATAAACATTTATTGTATACAAATTATATTTTTGATACAGTTTGGATGTCGTTTATTTAGTGAAGTAACAGTCTACTTCGTCGTTACTCTGACACAATGAGCCACAATTTGTATAAAATACATGGGACTGTGACTCATCTTAGATTTCTAACAGTACTTTACTAACTACAAAATGAGTCAGAGTCACTTTGATTTAATACTGATTGTGACTCTTTATGTCAGAGTAACGACGACTCTAACAGATACGCCGTCCTATAAACCGCTTAAATGCGTGTGACCTGATTATATCATATAACTGATTTAAAACAAGAATTTAATATTATTTCTTAATAAACTTACTTGCAAAATTTGTTCCCTTGCTTCGGGTGTCTAAATTTTAAACGAGTGTATAAAAAAATGTTTTTGTTATTAGTTTTTTTTATTTAAGAAAAAATAAACGACTCATTAAATCTGGAGCGATTGGCTTTAAAACTTGCTCTTAGATCAGTGTATTCGTGATTGCGTTTTCGCAGGTTACGACGGTGAAAATTGTTTTTGTAAATGTATTAATTCATGTTATTTCGCTGGTAATCAGAGTGCGTTTGCGTTCGTTCCCTAGTGCGGACCGTTGCACACGCATTAATCAGGGAAAAGGCAATCACGGCAACGGGTTAATACACAATCTTTTAAATATATTCTTGTTATTACTTTTATTTATATTTATTTTATAAAACTTATAAAAGCCAGTGTTTGTGAGGGTTCCCCGACAATTGACTCCCAGACAAATTGACCCCCAGCTTAATTTTAGGCTTCCCCTAAGACCTTCAAATTTAAGGTTTGGCATGAACCTTTCCCTGCACCCCGCGCCTAAGCCCACCTATACCTAAGCCCCCTGCCTAAGCCCTTCCCCCGTCTAAGCCCCGCCTAAGTCTCCCAGCCTAAGCCCCCTAAGCCTAAGCCCCCCGCCTAAGCCCCCTGAGCCTAAGCCAAAGCCTAAGCCTAAGCCCACACTTCAACCTAAACCTAAGTTTTAACATAAAACCTAATTTGACCCTAAGCTTAGGCCTATGCGCCGAAGCCTAAGCAAAAACTGTCGTGGGTGTCAATTTGTTGGGGGTCAATTGTCGCGACACCGTATGTGAGTGTGGTTTCTAAGTAGCTAACTAAATTTTTTTTTAAAATTTTTATGCTAAGTAAAAAATATCAAATTTAAGGTTTAAACTTTTTAATTAGGGTTTTATTATTTTTCTCTTTTTTAAATCATTTTGAGTTACTTATATAGGGGTCTTGTTAAGTTTTTTAATTATTTTTTTAGCTTCTAACAGGTCTTTTTTTCACCTTTAATATATTATTTTATAGGATAGGCAAAAAATTGCCATTGCAAAGTGGAAAGACAACGAACCACTGCTATTATTAACCTAATTACGCTGGTTAATTTTCTTCATTACCCACTGAGCTACGTGACTTTCACACTACATTTCGTCGTTACTACGGCAAAACGAGCCAGAATGTATACAAAATATATGCGACTGTGACTCATTTTGGATTTTCATCAGCACCCTATGAACCACAAAATAAGTCACAGTCACGCGCATTTTAAAATGACTGTGGCTCATTTTGCCGTAGTAACGACGATTTATCGCATTGCGCGTCTGAAACGACATCATAATTGGTGACGGTTAAAAATTGCTTACTAATACCAAAAATATATAATATGCCGGAAAATGTGCAACTCCCGTATAAAAAAATAACTAAAACTAGTTATAATGAGCCTTTCCTTTTAAATGGCACCCTCCATTATAATGGCATAGTAGCCATTTTAATTCCGCGAATTAAAATGGACAGGAAGCCAATATAATAGCCAATCACAAGTGTAATACTGTCAGGGCCGCATGAATTTTTTCGTGTTGTTGTAATACTGTCCGATATCAAAAAAATTATGCAGCCCGGACAGTATTACACTTGTAAGTATATATGTATGATGTAAAATTAAATGACTAAATGGGTATTATAATGGCTTCTTCTCCATTTTAATTCGCCGAATTAAAATGGCTACTATAACCTTATAATTGAGGGTGCCATTTAAATGGAGAGGCTCATTATAATGACATATTTTTACTTAATTTTTTATATAGGAGTTGCATATTTTTCGGGATAATATATATTTTCGCTAATACACACTAATTTTAAATTATCGCAACCCTATTTATGATAGTCAAGAATAACAGAACTTTGTGTAAATATGTGTTGGTTTGTGTTTGTCATGCGAGACAGCTGAGAGCTTAAAAAATTCCACCGCAACGAATTATTGAATTTAAAACGCAGCATAATCGTTCCCACAACAATATACATCTTCATGGAATATCACGGATTGAAAACTTACAAATCCGCCAGTAGAACTGGAGCCACTGTCGCTAAATTGTCCGTAAAAGGAGTCGGAAACAGAAGAAGTAGAAGAATGCTGGTTGTGACTCATTTTTAAATAATATAAACTCCGGACTTAAAAACGAGTAACTACAAATAGTAGAGTAAAAGTAATAAGCAAAATTGAAACGCACAGTTTATCCATAATTGAGTTGACAATCTTTATGTCAGTGCGCGTGCACGTTCGTGTCTGCATGTATGTGTGCGTGTGTGCGTTCGTGTGTGTGTGTGTGTGTGTGTGTGTGTGTCTGTTTCTGTGTCTGCTGTGTGTGTGTGTGTGTGTCTGTGTATCTGTGTGTGTCTGTGTGTGTGTGTGTGTGTGTGTGTGTGTGTGTGTGTGTGTGTGTGTGTGTGTGTGTGTGTGTGTGTGTGCGCGCGTGTGTGTGTGTGTGTGTGTGTGTGTGTGTGTGTGTGTGTGTGTGTGTGTGTGTGTGTGTGTGTGTGTGTGTGTGTGTGTGTGTGTGTGTGTGTGTGTTTTTGGTGTGTTTGTGCGCTCACGCGCGCTTTTGAGTGTGTGTGCGTATGTGTTTGGGTACGTATATGTGTGTGTTTGTGTATGTTTGTAATAGTTTTTTTTACATTTTCAAAAATATACAAAAAGACCTGCACTTGTTTTAAATTTTTTTTTCTTCAATATTTGAAATAAGACCGTTATATAATACATTCGATCAAAAATTTTAAATGATATATAGATATTACAAAAAACTTAAATTCTTAACAC
>JASAMX010033981.1:0-61538 GCA_030248175.1 Microlaimidae sp. YZB2_3
TATTGCTAGTGCAGTGGATGGTCTTTGCATACGCATTTGAGGGTCCTAAGTTCGAACCCCTCAGTAGTAGTGTTTTTTCGCCTAGGCATACTTCTAACATAAACATTAATGTTTAATTTCATTTCTTTATTGTTTTACATGAAAACCGAGTTAAGTAATGAATACTTATTTTAAAGAAATTACAATTGTGCACATTCATGTCATATCCTTTGGCTTCTTTCACGTATCATTTTTAAACTAAACTGAAAATTTTTTGTTCCTGGTTATTTTTTCAAGAATAGTCCTTTTAAGTAATTGTGGACATATTTTTCATATTTTTAAATCAATTTTATGACGAAATTAATACAAATGTAATTTCTTAATTTGTTTTCGCGGCTTTTTTTATATTAAAAGAGGTTAAATTTGCCCTTATTTAAATTATTTAAATTTGTATGAATGTGATTTGAAACTAGCATAATAATATATTTGTGTTATTTATTCTGGTTTTCACGCAGCATCTGTTTTTTTGTCGCTTATTCGAGTTTTAAAAGGGTTAATTAGGTAACCGACTTAATTTCGGCCACCTTTTTTTATTTTTTTGAATAAGTTTTTTCTGGCTTTTTCAATCAAGCCAAAAATTTGGCCTAAAAATCAAACAATAGCTATATTTGTTATTCCAGTGCAAAATTTGAATATTTCGGGTTACACTTAAAAATCAGTGAAGGTTTAAACTTTTTTTTTTAAAGTGGCCGAAATTAAAAGCGGGTGTTATTCATTTTTGCTACCTACAAAAAACTTGGCCATAACTATTCGCTTAAACGAACAATAAAAATTTCTAAAGGTTGAAAATTTACCCTTAGGTATTGTTCTTGGTACTTCATAACTTAATTTTTCCCGTTTGCGAACTTTAATAGTTATTAGCAAGACTTTAGTTAATTATGTCAAAACCTTAAAAAAATTAGTTTTAATAATTTGTATTTTTTGTTCAATTTTTATTTTTGGCTTAAAAAACGTCAAAACAAAGTCAAACAAGAAAAAAAAATTTCTTTATAAATATGATAGTACAATGATATTTGAAAACAGCAAAAAACGGCAGGTTCTTTCACCTAAATTTTAGGTGGCCAAAATTAATGGAATCTTAAAATGAGCAAATTAATCAAACGAATTGCAAAATGATTTTAAAGAAATATTAAAAAAACATGAAAATTAACAACTTTGAGTTTTAAATAGAAGATCTTTTAAGGTTATATATTGCTTCGTTCTAAATTTGATGCAGTTTAAACACAATGCAAAAATTAGGAAAATCACAGAAAATTCACTTTTTGTATGAAAATGTTGATAATGTAGAATAACAAAAATAAAAAACTTTTGCAAAAACACTTTATTCAACATTAATCCAGTTACTTTTGTGCTAGTTCTTTTGTGTTTTAAAAATAAGCCAATTTTCTAACACCCTAAATTGGTGGCCGAAATTAAGGCGTGGCCGAAATTAAGTCAGTTACCCTAAATTGTAAAAGTTTTTGAAAATTGGCCAGCAAGACAAAATATGTTTAGAAACATGGTTTTCAAAGCATTTATCGTGACACCCGTCCGTCACGATGACACCCGTCCGTCACGATGACACCCGTCCGTCACGATGACACCCGTCCGTCACGATGACACCCGTCCGTCACGATGACACCCGTCCGTCACGATGACACCCGTCCGTCACGATGACACCCGTCCTCACGATGACACCCGTCCGTCACGATGACACCCGTCCGTCACGATGACACCCGTCCGTCACGATGACACCCGTCCGTCACGATGACACCCGTCCGTCACCATGACACCCGTCCGTCACGATGACACCCGTCCGTCCGCTGGTTGTCTTTCGCATGGCCGCGTTTGTAAAACACGAGTGTCACACCTTTGTCCCGAATCATCGTATTATCCACCTTCGGTGTTTTTGTAATATTTTAACAATGAACAAAAAATTTATTCCAACTAAAATCATTATTTAGACATGATTTTGTTTGATACACTCAATTATGGCAAAAACAATAATTCGACATATGATTTATACCCAAATACAACAATGATTTTTTTCTTATTTTTCAAACTTTTTACAAAACTTTAGGCGTTTTATTAACTAAATAATAAAAATACTTGAAAATATTAATTTTTTACTCTCGAAATTCCTCACACAACCTTTTAAGAAGTTAATTAAAAAAAACAAATAAAAAACTGGAAGACAGGAACATTGTATGTTAGCTGTGAAAAATTGGTTTTATGCGAGGACTCTTTTGTGCCTATCTAAGCGCTCGCAGCGCTTGGGCACATGAACGCATTTTTTCCAGGGCTCTTTTGTGCCGGGACTCTTTTGTGCCAGGACTCTTTTGTGCCAGCTGCGATTTTTTTCAGGACTCTTTTGTGCCGGACCCGATAAGGTTAAGGGTGTAATCACTTATGACAAAACGTCCTTTGGACAAAGTCCAAAGGACGTTTTTACATACGTTTATACGCTGTATTTGTCCTTTGGACTTTATCCAAAGGACGTTTTGTCATAAGTATGAACGCACCCTAAGACGTAAGGTGGATAAGATACGTCAAAATTAAGGCGGAATACAAATAACAATTTTATTTCGATATAATGCCTACCTTACAATATTTACAAGGTCTAAACAACGTGTTTTAGTGATTTTTCCTAATAGCTTACTTTGGAGTCTTTGTCTATATCTGCTCCGTGTTTGAGTGCGTTCCAGGCCTTTTCCAAAGCCACTTGTGCACTCTTCATTCGATCGTCGTCTGCAGCCCAACCTCGCAGCTTTTGCAAAGCCTAAAAAATTGTCCCTTTGTGAATTACTCCTAAAACATTATTTCTCATTAATTAATGTGTTTCTTAATGTTTTTAATTGTGTTTTCAGCCAAATCGCAAAAAAAAAATGAAAATACATTTTTCCGTATGTAGATTAGTTGCATAAAGGCGTAAATATTTTATTTAATCCAAAACATGATAAAGATTTTGTGTAGAAGAATAAATACTACAAAGAATCTTATAGCAAATTAAACAGTACAGCGTTTCATGAAATTATTATTAATTGATTTGATTTGTTCAGAATAATAGTCTGTTAATTAGAATAACTTATTCGCTGTTTTATCAACTGACGGTTATTTTTTTTACCCTAAAATTAAGATTCAAAACATCATAAATTAAAACTTACTGCTAAAATGTCTTTAAAATCGCTATGTGTTATTACCCCATTCTTATTCGCATCTAAATAAGATATATTAATCACTATTTCATTAATAAAAAAAGCAAACTTTTTTACATTTTATTTAAAGCAATGATATTCCTTATTGCTATTTTTACTATGCAATATTATCAAGAATTATGCAAAAAAACTTAAGAATATTTGATTATCAAGACGTTTAATGAACTATTTATAGTCGATTCACGTCAGATCCAAATAAAAAAAACTAACTTTCAGAGTTTAGAGGTCAATAATGTTTAGAAACTGATGATTAATTATATTTCTTCCAAATTAAAGTTTTCAAACCAAATCATTTGGTTAACAGTATTTCTTTTTGCGAAAACTTAACGGCAGTTAGAGAATTTTGAATATGAACAGCATACCTTTGACAAAATATAATAAGAGATAAAAGAAAGAAATGCGAAAAACAACACAAACCACGTATGAGCTGTGCAGTTGGCCATAAAATGTAAATCCATAAGATAGCGAATAAACACAACACAATTAACCTTCATATTTGTATAATCATTAAAAATTATAGCTTATAAACAGTAAATGAATATTTTTATTGTTTATAGTTCCACGTTTTGATTTTGGTACCTGCAAACCCAGCCGTTGTTTTTTCTTAAACTAAGTTGTAACACTGGTTACGGTGTAATTTGAAAACAAAGTTTTTGGATAGCTAGGCGAACATAACTTAAGTGACTCGTGTGCGTTCTCGTGTGCAAATATCCATTGTTTAAAGGCCTTACACCTTAATAAAATTATCCGTTGTTTAAAAACCTGAAAATAAAATTTTCCTTATAGGCACCTTGCACTGAAACGCAGTTTATACATGAAGTATGCAATATACATAAGTGTCACCATAATGGATAATTACCGTACTCATACTTATCGTTTCGTAATATGCAGAGCAACCGATAGAAAGCGCGCGAAATTACCGTATCTCCTACTTATCTTTTCGTAGACGCAGATCAACCGATAGAAGCGCGCGAAATTTCGATCGGTTGATCTGCATACTACAAAAGATAAGTAGGAGTACGGTAATTATCCATTATGGTGACGCTTATGTATATTGCATACTTCATGTATAAACCGAGTTCCAGTGCAAGGTGTCTATAATAAACAAATTTTTAAAGAAAAATAAATTTATTTCTACCATAAAACCTTTCGAACAGGTACGCCAACTTTTGCTGTTGAAATTCGCTGAGCTGCGCCATTTTCAGTTTTTACCGTTTGATACCAGGACTGATAAACAGATTAATCCCGAACGATCAAGAGAATTTAATTGAGCGGTGCTTTTATATTTTCAGCGCTTCCAATGTTTCTGTGGAAAAATACAAATTAAAGGACGGCTCTTGACATTGTATTGGAAAAATAAAATATATCAGTGAAAAGTTTGCCCGCGCGCAAAGGATAAATACGAATATAACAAATGAAGGATCATTCCATAATCTGGTCGGGGGATTTCCCAATGGAAATCCCAGGACAGTCGTCTGCCGTTTAGAGCGAACGTTGACTAATGATTAAAGATAATCGTTTCACTTCCTAATAAATTATCTTGATATAAAGCGTCGGTCTTCGATTGGATTAAATTCGTGAAAAACTAACGTTTTTTCGTTATTTATACATAGCACACAAAACATTTTAATTAAATAATTAAAGAGACACTTTCAAAATTTAAGCTTTTCTATTGACCGCAATGGATTTGTACTTTAACATAAAACCTATCTATAATGTGTACTTCTAATTTAATATTTGACTAGCTCAAAATCAGGGCTAAAAAACAGATTAGTGCAGTTTCAAACAAGTTATTCGGACAAAGATTGTTTAGACCAAAAATGATGACAATTTTTGGTAAAACTCCTTACTGTAATACGATATTATCTAAACTAAGTTTTTATAAAATTATGAAAAATAACGGCAGCAATTCGAATGTACAGAAAGATTTCGTAGAGAATATTGCATATAAAAGAAAGCGGATAAACATGAACACAAAAAAATACCCAAAACTTTCTCACGAAAAACAATTTTTAAATAAAAAAACATAAAATGGTAAATTAATTAAAAAATAGAACAAATCATAGCATAAACTGAATAATAATTCATGAATCCAGGAATAAATCATCATCTTCTCCCAAATTTTATCGTTAAAGTGTAACGTTTAATATTAAAATCAAAATGCAAGTGACAAATTGAGATTTATGTACGTGCTATTAGTGATTTGATAAATTGTTATTTAGTTTATTTTATGATTCATTAAATTTTTGTATTACATTTTACTCTTTTATATGTTTTTTTTGTTTTTTGTTCACAAATTGTTTCTCATAAAAAATTTTAGGGTATTTTTTGCGTCGGATTTTATTCTGCTTTCTACTAATATCAAAATCTTCTTCGAAATTTTTATGCACATTCAAATTTTTGTCATAATGCTACACATGGAGCAACTACTTGAATTACTTGCCGTTCAACTTTGTGTCGGCTCCAAAAGTGAAAAATCGTTAAAACGTAACCTTAAGCAGAAACCAAGCCTAAAACTAATCCCAAAACCTTTTTTACTTTCGGCTCCAAGTTCCCGTTTTCGTGGCATAAAATTTCCAAAATTATCCGTCGACTTTTAATTCTCACCTGACCTTTCTAACCCCGCACCAGCGAATTAGGTAAATTTAGGTCTTTATTGTAAAACAACCTACTTATGTATAAGCAGTTTATTTATACCGTACTTCGTATATTCAAAGAAAACAGGCCATTACTAGTCATTACAGCTGTTTATAGCATAATATGGCCTTAATAGGATTAGATATTCTACTTTTTTAAATAATTTTATTTATACAAAATTTTAGCTTTTTAAAAATTAAAACAAGGCAATTTAATTTAACACTATTTATTTAACCATTAAAAAAAACTATGTTTTTTTTAAATTTAGATTAAAGAGAAATACTATCAGGGTGAAAATAGATGAGTGGTAAAGTAACCACTCGTTCTTTGAGAAAACATTACGTTCAGAGAAACACAATGCGCAACTAAATAATAATTGGTTACATAACCGCTGAAAACTTTTTTTTTAAATTTTTCTCGATTGCACGTTTATTGTTTCTTTCTTCCTGGCGGAGAGCGGTTACGCCCTTAATTTCAGCCTGAAAGACTTTAGTTTTAGTTAGTGTCATTTTTTTGAAATTCGTTTACAAATGATCTCATTTTTATTCATTAAACAACTGCATAAAGTTTATTTCGCAATAATAATAACCGCTTTCAATATTATTTTCATAACAATTTCCCAGAGTTAATGTTTTAGAAATACAGCGTCTTATATAAATACGATTTGTTATGTCAGCGAGTGATGGTGCAATGCAGCACGTCATTGGATAAAGTACTGAGGTGGTGATCAGATTGAAGTTCTGAATTGCTCATTTATGGCAAAAAAATAAAAACAGCCAATTGTGTTATTAGCCTTGTATATCTTATCTGGACGTCACACTTTCAAGGATATTTTATTATATGACTATTACCGACTCTTACATATACTTTTTCAGTATAGATTTTAGGTTTACTCGTGTTAAGTTACTAATTTTGTTAAATGACGCAAGTTTTATTATTTTGGAACACACTTTATGGTGTTCTCCGTGCGTTTGAGGTTGTTACTTAATCCGTATCATTCTATGAAGATTGAATTTTCTGCGTAGAACTCTTCGCGCTGGGCTGTAAAAACTATTTATCCACAGCGGTTGGCCCGCATTTTTCTGCGAGCATTGTAAACTGTACCTAATAGGAATCAAACTATTTCATACTCACGCTCACGCTCGGTTGAACAAACGATAAAGCGTGCGATGTACAACAAAATACATGAAATAAAACATCATTGTTGGGTTAAAGGGATTAAATTTTTTCCATGTTTTTAGCATTTTCACTTATAAAACTATTTTAAAATTCATTAATCGCTGTTGAAATGCTCATAATTAAATTTTTAATTTTTTTCATTTTAAGACTTTAGACCAAGTATGAACTGAGATTTAGAAGCTAAAAGTAACACGTTGTAGTATTTTATAGTGGCTTTTGAATGGTTCTTGTCCTTGTTTCAAATTCTATAGTACTATTTGCTAAACAATAAAGTAACGATTTGCTATACAGTAACACGTTGAAACGAGACTTGGGGCTTAGTTGAGTAATGATTAAGGGATATTAAAAAAGGCATAGAAAGTAACCGTTATTAGTTGAAATTAATACCATCCTAATATTTAGCGTTTAAATTGTCGGCGCTGGCCGCAATGTTAGAAAGAATGCTATTGATAAACAAACACGCAGTCTCTAACAAGCACGCTGTCAATAACGATACTATGTCTAAATAAAATTCCTTTCAATTTCGCCGCTATATAGTATTTTTTATTTCAATTTAAAACGAGGCACGACCGCTTTATTTAGAACTGCCCCAATAAAAAAGGCAATTTTTCTTTTTTCATTCGAAACTTCAAAACGCTAACTCCTTTTGATTAATTTTTGCTGGTGGAAAATGGTAAAAATAAGGAGATCGTTTCAGTATCCCGTCAGCTTCGTGCCGAAAAATAAATGAATCCGAGCTTCTGTTACGACAAGAACCTTCGCATTCAATTAAAACGCGCTCCTATCAAGTGTCCCATTATGAAATGAAAACCCCCGCCGTTTTAATACCATGAAATCTATTAAAAATACCGCAAAACAAAAAAATGTAATGCTTTTTTTCGCTTGCAGTTTAGATTTAGTAGCAAGATTACCATATTTTTATAAATTATAATTTTTATTTGTGTTTCATTCTATTGGTTCCTAAAGGGATAAAAAATATTTCGCACCGGATTTTGTCACTCTGCAAAAAAGGCTAATTATAATTTATAAGGCTTACAAACTTGTCCTCAAATAATATAGGCAATTATGCTAATACATATGTGACAGAAGAATTGAAACTTTAAATATTTTATTATTATCACGTATAAATTGAAAAAAATTTAAACAAAAATAAAATCCACATACGGTGAACAGCAGAATTAGGCAAAAAACTGGAAAAAGTTAAAATTATGCGAGTTCTATATGTTAATTTTTTTAATTAAAGTTTACACGAAATTTTAGAATCTGTGATGATTAAAGAGATTAGGCATTTTTAAAAAGTGCTACAGACGCTAAAAATACAGCTTTTAAACAAATTAAAAAAGGATAATAATAAATTTGAAGGAGGGCATTCTAATTAAAATTAAGTCACTAATTAATTTTTAGTTAATCCTAAAAAATTAAAGACCTAACCGTTTTCCGTCACGAAAATATTTTGATAATCTATGTGTTTTTTAGTTACTTGTCTGTGACCTGCGCAATATTCATTCTATTTAAAAACACCAATTTAAATTTTGAGTAAAAACGGTTAGTTGGTAAAGATTATGCTTTAATTATTTATTAATTATTCAGTTCCGAACAAAAATGCTAACTTTTTACCGAATAAAGTTGACTAATTTAGTATATTTTGCGACATAATGGTTAAAAAAGCAAAACTCTGAACGAACCTAATTCTGCAGTAAAAAAAACCCGCGAATGTCGTCTAAATGGGTGCCGACGCATATGAGAACTGCGCGAAACAGTACCACAAAACGGTCACGGAATTCATAAAAGAGTACACACAAAATAGTACGCCACAAAACAGTACGTCAAACACGGTTCGGCACACAAGAGTCCTGTGTAAATTGCGTTTGCTACGAATTGAGGACAAACCGCTCCCGGGACAATTCGTTCCCGGGAGAATTCGATCCCTGACAATTCGCACCCTGGACAGTTCGCTCCCTGCCCAATTTGCTTCCGGAATTCTTTATAAACGCAGTTTACAAAACAGTTCATTGCAAACAACTCGCTCCCTGGACAATTCGCTCCCTGCACAACTTTATTTGCTCGCGTTTGTATGTATTTCTCTGTTCTTCATTCCTAGTTCGCAAGTTTTTGTAAGCTTATTCTACAAAAATTATTTTCCTTGTGGACAATTTGCTTTCTTGCAATGAATTTTTGGCTTAAAATTTGTTTTTAATTCTAAATTTGAGTTTAACTTTACAATTTCAACTCATCTTTTATAGGTGAAGCAGTGTTAGCAATGACTCGGTTGTGGCATATCCATATCATTTCAAATGTGCACAATGCTTACCTCCAATAAACCAAACATTTCAAGAAAACAACGCAAAACCCTGCTGCGTTTCCTGGTATGCAGATCATTTTAATCCAAAATGCAATGGCAAGTTTGTGCAAACAAGTTTTTATTGCGTTTTCTTGTATCCTGCCATTTTAAAAAAATATTGTTTATTAGCGATTTTTTTGCGTTTTGTTTGCTGTAATTCTGGTATTACTATTGAGAAACCAATTTTTTTTAATCAAACCACGTATAAAAAACATTTCGCTTCTTTATATATAACTGTTGCATCAATTTTAAATTTTTTGTTGTTAGGAAATTTGTAAAAAACAAGACAATAAAATACCAAAAAAAACAAAACAACAAAATACCATACATCAAACAGCAATATACCTAAATTAATGTTTAGCAACTATATTTCGATGTTTTTCGCTTTGTTCTTATTTGATATCATTGATGTGTCTCCTTTCCGTCACGCTAAAAAAATTAATACATTAATTTAAAACAAAAAAATACCTTTGTTTGTTCCAAGGGTTATTAATAATGGCGCTAAGAAGAAATACATTCTGCATAATATCTTCGGAAAGAATATCTTCAGAAACACTTTTAAATTCATAACAAAAAATAAGATATATTATCCGGAAATTTTTTGCAGAAGATTTTTTCCGGACACAATAGTAATATTCGTCCATAAGAACTGTGTTATATTAGAGACAGTTTCCTATAAAAAAAACAAGTTTATTTGCATTAAATTGTTAATGTAAAACTTTTTAATAATTCATTGACCATTGCATAATTTGTTAATACTTTAATTTACAAATAATTTTCTCAGTGTTGCCTAGTGGAAAGGAGCTATTCATCAAAAATTGTGCCTGAGAGATATTTTGAAAATCAATTGTTTTGTAGAAAATAATGTATCCCGCGAAAGAAGTGTTTTAAAACGATTAAAAAAATTTAGAATCGAATTCCCCCAAATAAATTATGATTTTTGAAAATTACGGTTATAAAAAATAACGGGAGTAAATCGGGCCACTTACGATTTTTTTTAAATTTATCTTCCCAAGGAGCGATTGAATTGTAAAGAGAGCGATATCTCTCAGGAGCGAATCGTCCAGGAAGCGAATTGTCCAGGGAGCGAATTGTCGAAGGAGCGAATTCTCGCCAATAAAGTAAGTGTGATAAAAATTACTTTAAAAAAATGCCAGGAGCGAATTGAGCAGGGAGCGATTTGGCTAGGTAGCGAATTGTCCAGGGAACGAATTGTTTCGGGATCGAATTATCCGGGGAGCGAATTGTATAAATCGAATTGTCCAGGTCCCGTTTTCTACACCACGTGACTCTGAAACCAAAAACTACTAAGATAAAACAGTACTGGCACAAAAGAGTACCGGTGTCGCAGAATAGATCTTGCCCCTATTTTTCTTCCCTCCCCCGGAAGATTTATTCTAGTGAGCTCCAGAATAGATCTTCCCCCTAGAAGATTTATTCTGGTGCGTTCTAGAATAGATCTTCCCCGTGGAAGATTTATTCTGATTTACTCCAGAATAGATCTTCCCCCCTCAGAATAGTTAATTCGCCCGGAAGATCTATTCTGGTTCAAACACCAGGGCCGGAATTCACAAAGAGGGATAATACTTGGGCTAGCTCGGTGTTAGTTGATCCGGTGCTAGCCCCCTGATTAACTACAGTCGATTAAGGGGCTAGCTCGGTGTTAGTTAATCCGAACAAATTACAGTAGGTTTTCCAGCTAATTTTATTTTTTTGTTTGAAAAATTCACTATTTAACATATATTTACAATATTTTGTTCTGCCTTTTTACACAAATTTGAAATTATTTAAGAGAGATTTAAAAGTTTATCGTTTTTTTATACAAATAATTCCTCTAAATTTTGCTTTTTATATCTTTTTTATCGTTTAATGAAATTTTAACACACTTAGCCTCAGGTATACGGAAACCTACTGTAATTTGTCCGGATTAACTAACACCGAGCTAGCCGAGGATTATCCCTCTTTGTGAATTCTTGCCCAGGGGTGGTATGCTGGGGTGGGTCCACTAAACGCGTGCTGACTGCGTGCTATCTTAGCACGTTGTTTAAAACTCTTGTTAATGTTTTAATTGCTGGGTTTTTTCTAGAAAAATCTAACAGAACTTTTTGTTTACTTGGCACAAACTGATATTTTATTAATTTTATACATATTTGTTGTATATACAAACTATTAAAGCAATAACCCCTAGTTACGGGTTAGCAAAAGTCCTAACTACGGTTTAAGGCTTTATTACAATTTATTTCAAACAAATATGCATAAAACTCTTTAATATTAATTTATTCTATCTAAAAAAGAGTCCTATAAGTTTTCTCAAGAAAAAACCCAGAAATTAAAACATTAACAAGAGTTTTAAACAACGTGCTAAGATAGCACCTAGTCAGCACGCGTTTAGTGGACCGGCCCCTGAAGGTTTAATCCGACTTAAAGTTACTCTGAGATTAGCGATTGTCGACACACAGTAAACATACTGGCAGTATCAATTAGATAATCTAGTTTAACGAAATTAATCTGAGATTAGGTTTAATCTCAGATTAAATCGTCACTAAGTTGAGATTAAATTGTTAATTTATGCAAATTTTTAAACCACCTCCGGAGGTGGATTAAAAATTTGCGGGTTTTTTTCGCTAATCTGGGATTAGTGAAGATTTAATCTGAGATTAAGTCTATTAACTTCCTTAACCTAGATTATTCAATCAATACTGTTCGTATGTTTACTGTGTGTCGACAATCGCTAATCTCAGATTAATTTTAAGTCGGATTAAACCTTCAGCATACCACCCCAGAATATATCTTCCCCCCACAAATATTTGCATAAATTTAAAACATGATAGCGAGATTTTGCTAGGGCAAATTTTAAAAAAATAATTTTTAACACAAAATGTTAAAATGTTACATTTAGAAAAAAAGTTTGTTTTTTTATTTTTATAAAAATAAACTTTATCTTTAATTGTTGTTAATTCAAAAAAACAGTTGAGCATTGACATTATTAATTAAGTATTATTTAGTTGGTTTTCGGAGATAAAACAAATACATTTGTATTAGTTCATTTGTATGAGTATGTAAAAAATATGCCATAATTAAATAAACTGAATATTTTCTTAATTAAAAAAATAATATCCCAAAATAAAGACTTTTTTCTTTAAGTTTATGAATTTTTAAGACAAGTATAGTAAAAAAGGCATGAAAAAACGACACCAGTTTAGTTTCTTTTCGATCAGTATTTGATTCATTATTTACTTTTCAGTTTTTTGCTTTTCATTAAAACATAATAATATAGAAAAAAATTGAAATAAGAAGAAATAAAACTTAGAATAAAACATAGAATACATAAGTTTTTATTTTTTTAATTTAAAAGTCAATACGGAAACAAAAGTCTTCTTCATATTCAGCAGTTAATTTGACATTAAACAGGTTTAAAGTTGGTTTTTTTGGGTGTTTAGTTTGATTTTTAGGTTTGGCTTAGGCTTACGCTTAGGAAAAAAGTTTTTTTGTCTGGAAGTGATTTTTTCCGAAGATATGCAGAATTTATTTTTTCTGGCGCCCCCAAAATTTCCCTCAAGTTCTATCTTTTTTCATATGTTGCTTAAAATGTTAAACGGTTTAAATATTTTGAATTTAAGCTTTTTGCTTAGGCTTGCTTAGGGTTCACATTTTAGCTTGTTAAACGGTTTAAATATTTTGAATTTAAGCTTTCTGCTTAGGCTTGCTTAGGGTTCACATTTTAGCTTTGTAGGATCGAAATTCTAATTTTAAGTAAAAAATTAAGGTGTTAATTTAAGAGCAGGTTTTTTTTAAAATTATTTCGGACATCTCAAATGTTTGATTAGAATGAAATTTACTTTTTTGTGTTTATCACCAATTCTTTGATTTGAAACCTCGAGTATTTTTTTATTAAAGGAAAAAAAAACGAAATGAAGTGAAAAACAAGATGTTGTTTTTAATGTGCAAATAATTCTTACATGATTTATAACTAGGGGGAAGATTTATTCTAGCGTGCAAATCAGAATAAATCTTCTCTTCTCTGTTAAGAATTTTATGCAAATTTTCGCTGTAT
Organism: Microlaimidae sp. YZB2_3; assembly: GCA_030248175.1. Taxonomy (NCBI): domain Eukaryota; kingdom Metazoa; phylum Nematoda; class Chromadorea; order Desmodorida; family Microlaimidae; species Microlaimidae sp. YZB2_3. Next base: position 13,445 of record JASAMX010033981.1, read on the forward strand.
GCTTTAACACAGGGGGAATAAATATTCTGAGGGGGAAGATCTGTTCTGGCGTGAACCAGAATAAATCTTTCAGAGGGGAAGATCTGTAATGGGGAAGATCTATGTATTCTACGACACTGGCACAATAATGGAGTACTGTTCCTTCCTACCTTCCAGAGTTTGATCAAGCTCCAAGTTGTGGCCTATTTAAAACGGAAAAAGTTTCACCGCTTAAAGTAAGCGTTTTTAAACATATTTAAGCTTAAAATATGTTTTAAGTGCTTTTTAAGACTATTTTAATAAGTTTAAAAATAATTTATTTGCAAAACAATATTGACAAAATAATCTATGGCATTAAAATTAATACAAATAAGACACGGGGCCTTTAGGAGCTCCAGAAGTTGGTACGGGAGTTTTATGAAAGTCAAATAGATAGTAAATTTTTACGCGTGCATATTTTAATATTAAAATGACATAATAGCTTGCCAGATTTGATTGGTCATTTTAACAGCTAATTCATAATTTGGTTCATTCAACTGTGAACTTCTTAAAAAAATTAATTGTGGCTTTAATATATTTTAAAAATAATCTAATTGACAACAAATATCCGGTTCAGACAATTTACACTGAATGGTTTGTGTTTTTTAAATTTTTTACTTGGTCAAAAAATTAGCAAAAAATCAATGTTTAACAAGGATACGTGGAAAAAACAAAATAACAGTAATGAATTAACGAAAATCGAGCATAAAATTTTATTAAAATCCAGCACTTGTGTATTTTAAAAATATTTTATGAAGTTATTTTATAATTTTATTTGTAAAATGCATTCATGGCGTAAGAATGTCAAAAGAACGCAAAAAGTTTCAGAACGTTGCAGCGTATGAACAATATTCACCTTTTTAACCGATTAAGATTGGCTGAGATTAAGATCGATTAAGATTAAGATGGACGGAAAGATTGGCTCAGCTGTCTTATATCTAGGGTGTTTTTTGACCATATTGTTAATTCTTCTAATGCAACTATAAAGTTAATTTGGCGTTTCAAATGTTGTACTCGAAGTCCATCAACTCTGGATTAAGTAATGGTTAGCGTGGCATCGTAACGGGGAAGTGGGTTATAATTTCATGACAAACAAATTTATTTATTTAAGAAACTAAAAAAAGTACTATTTTTTCTACTTATTGGTGTGCGGTCTAATTATTAATTTTGCTGACTAAGTGATGCCTGTTTTATGGGGTGCTGAAGGGACAACTCCAAGCGGTTCGGAAAATTCAAATATAATAGTCAAAACTCCACCAAGAGAAGGAGGTTTGTTCCGTTTATTTATGTTACGGCATTTAAATCAAGTTAAAACTTAGATACGAAATGGCTTTTTTTTTAATCTGAGATGTTTCGTCTCATGTATATGATGTTTCGTCTCATGAGCCTTTGGCTTTTATCATGGTTGGTGCGTTAGTGTTGAGCTGGGTGGGGTGGAAGGTAGATATTTATCCCTGCTGCGATGCGACGTCCCAACCGCAATTAGAAAATGTAATTGATTTTTTTGTTACTCTAAAGCTCACGTGTCTCAAAATTAATACATCATCCATTGATTCTCCATACAATGATTATGGAGGATTAATAAAAAATTTAAAAATACTCATTTTCAAGCGCAGTGTTAAACTTATGACTCAGTTTTTAAAGTTTGGTCCTTGTTATTTAGATTTTGTGACCAAAAATTTCAAAAACAATAAAAAAATTCTCACCACCAAGTAATAAAAGTCTGACGACGGCTAGAAGTAACTATCTATGTTTTTTTTTGGCGTTTCCTCGCTTAAAAAAATTTAATTCGATTTTAAAACAATAATTATATAAAAGCCACAAGAAGCAAATATTAAAATTAAGGTATGTGTTTTCCAAACACGCAAAACGTTTTACAATTTATCCTTGCCTCTAAAAATATTCTTAACTTTTGTAAATATAATATGAATTTCATTTCATTCAATACGATTAAAAAATAGTGGGCTAGGCTAAAAAATGCTCTAAGAATAAAATAGGAAAAAAAGGTGATGTCTTCCGGAAGTATATTTGGACAGAAAAAAAAGTGGACCAATCTGAGATGAACTGTTTTGGACTATAAGAAATAAGCATCTTTTGTGTTTGTGCTCACCGATTAAAAATTCTTAACCGTTATGAAAATCATATTTGTTAAGACGGTAAACTATAATTAATTAGACAACAAAGTTGTAATTTTCCTTAAGTCTGATCCTGATGCAATAACAATGGAAAATCATACTCACAGCAATCTTTGTCAAACGCAAAGTCGCCATTTTTTGAATTTATACTTATTTCTTATACATACAAATAAAATTTTCTAATTTGAAAAGTGGCAATTAAGCGATAGTCAAAAATTGCTTGGAGTATGATTTTTTTTTTCATTTTTATTGCATCAGACAATGGAAAAACTGCAATTTTATTGTGTAATTAGTTCACCGTATAAACAAATCATCATAATGGTATAAATTTTTTTTACAGTGAATAAATAATATTTAACCGATTTTTAAAAAATATTCATGATAATAATTACTGAATGTTGGGCAATTTTCTTCTAAAATTTTATTTTTAATATTGACGTTTCGAAACCACGGTGGGTTTCTTTTTCAGAACAAAGAAACAGGTTTTTCAACGTAAGTCAAAAAATTTTTGCCCACCTATGGATTTTAGAGAGTTAATTTTCTGGGCTTGACTTGACATTGTAAGCCGAAATAAAATTTTAGCATGTTTTGAAGCACAATAAAGTAAAATTAAGTGTGAAATTCTGTTTATATGTGTATTACACCAAAAACTAGTGTAATTTTATATCACTTTTAAAAAATCCAATTTCATAATTATTATAGAACTAGAAGGAGAAGGTAGAAAAAGAAGGAAAGGAGACAAAAAAAGGGGGGAATATAAATGAAGAAGGAAGAGGGACAATACATTCTCATAAACCAAGTTTGTGAGAATGTTTAATTAATGCATGTACCGTGTATACATATATGTGCACATAATTTCTTGATATTAAGGATTAATCAAGTTTGAGAAATCAAAAAAACCGGAAGAGCTTTTTTACTATCACGGTCAAATAGATGCAAAGACAGCAGAATCGGTAAAATCGATTGCTTGTTTAATAAAATCGACTTTAAAGTGCCAAACCATGAATCATGATTTGTGAGAAATGAGCCTTATGGCACTGTTCAAACCGTATAATCATTAGGGTAACTGACTTAATTTCGGCCACCTTTTTTATTTTTTTTGGGTGAGTTTTCCTGGTTTTTCCAATCGACCCAAAATTTGGTCTAAAAATCAAACGATAGCTATTTTTGTTATTCCAGTGCAAAATTTTAAAATTTCTGTTACACTTAAGAATCAGTGGAGGTTTGAAGTTTTTTTATAGTGGCCGAAATTAAGGCACGAGCCATTAACTTTCGGCCGCCTAGAAAAAATTGGCTATAACTATTGCCAAACTGAACAATAAAAATTTTTAAGGGTTGCAAATTTATCCTTAGGTATGGTTCTTGGTACATATAACTTAATTTTTTCCCGTTTGCAAACTTTAATAGTTATTAGCAAAACTTTAAATAATTATGTCAAAACCTTAAAAATGTCACAACTCCCGTCGTTTTAATGTTTCAGAAATATACGCCTTATAAATATGAGTAGTAATGTAACACTGACGAGCGATGGTGTAACGCAGCACGTCAGTCAATGAGGTACTGAGGCTGGAGATTACAGGTTCAAGTCCTGTAACTCTCATTTTTCAGCAAAAAAGCTAAACACAGCAAATTGTTTCGCAATCTTTCTATCAAAAACGATTTATTCGGCCTCATATTTCTGAACGTTACAAGAAAAACAAGCTTTAATAACCTGTATTTTTTGTTGAATTTTTATATTTGGCTCAAAAAACGTCAAAAAAAGTCAAACGAGCTAAAAAAATTCTTTATAAATACGGGAGTACGATGATATTTCAAAACAGGAAAAAACGGCAGGTTCTTTCACCTAAATTTTAAGGTGGCCGAAATTAACGGAATCTTAAAATGCGCAGTTAGTTAAACGCGTTGCAAAGTAATTTTGAAGAAAATAAGAAAACATGAAAATTAACAACTTTGAGTCTTAAATAATAGAAGATATTTTAAGGTTATATTGTACTTCGTTCTAAATTTGATGCAGTTTAAACACAAAGCAAAAATTAAGAAAATCACAAAAAAAATCACTTTTTGTATAAAAATGTTGATAATGCAGAATAACAAAAAGAAAAAAACTTTTGCAAAAACCCTTTATTCAACATTAATCCAGTTACTTTTGTGCTACTTCTTTTGTGTTTTAAAAATAAGCCATTTTTTAACACCCTAAATTGGTGGCCGAAATTAAGGCCTGGCCGGAATTAAGTCATATACCCTAAATCTCAAGTAAGCGAGATTGGGATCTAAAAACTGCGTTTTTCTTTTCAGTTTTTTTTTCTTGTTCTTCTGCGATAAATATTATTTTAGCACTCATATTTTTATTTTATACACGAAAAATGTTTATAGAACCTTCTTCCAACCGTTACAAAAACACGAATTTGTTTCTAAAGACACAACAAAAAATGAAATAAACAAAATATTACTAAAATATATAATATACAAATAATGTGCAACTGTTGAATAAAAAAATTAAGACAGCGTATGCCATTAAAATGGATATTTTCTACAGAAATTTGCTTAAATTCAAATGGCAAATATGCCGTTATAATAGGAGTTGAATGAATGAATAAAATTTTATTTGTCAATTAGTGTAATTACCAACGACAAAAAGGCAAGTAAAGGCATTATACACCCTAATATTACCGCCTAATAAACAGAACAATACTTATCAAGATCACAATTGTCAAGTAACTTTTTAAAAGATGATAATGAATTTGCACATACACATTCATTTTTTAACGAATTCCAAACACCAATAACACGTTGGGAAAATGTATACTTACGACAATTCAGTTTATATCTATTGTTATATTTTATTTTGTACAGGTGGCCTCGGGTTTTATACATATTATTATCATAGGTAAAAAATCTTTAAAAGATAGGTCCACATAGCCATGAACTATATTAAACACCATACACAGATCTATTTTAATTCGGCGAAGTTCCAATGCGTCCTAAAATAACACTTTAAGCCTATCTGGATAATTTGATTTTGGCAATTTGCATTTTTGAAAGACTCTTCGTGTAAAGTACTTTTGTACTCTTTCTATACATTTAATGTCTTGAATTAAATACGGGTTAAACACTGGGCTATTTGACTCTAGAATGGGCCTGACATACGTTTTGAATGCACGAACTAAAAAATATGGATTATTACTTTTAAAACAACGGAGTATTAATGAAGAAAGTGCATAGGCTTTACTAGAAATATTAGCACAGTGTCTTGAAAACTTTAAATCACTTGTAAGACATATACCAAGATCTCGTATCTGATTTACAGGCTCAATATTTATTCCACAAAGTGAGTACGTTTTTTCTGGAATAGATAAATTTCCAACTGACAAGACATTGCATTTAGTAAAAGCCACATTCAACTGCCAATCTTCTGCCCATTTGCAAAATTTTTTAAGACTGTTTTCTAAATCAGATGTGTTATCATTAGCACGTGATTCATATATCTTAGCATCATCAGCAAACAATTTGATCCCACATGAACCTTCAAGACAGTCAACAATATCATTTATATATATAACAAACAGTATTGGTCCAAGTACAGAGCCTTGTGGCACCCCAAACTTTACTTTTATTTCATCTGAGTAGGAATCGTTTACCAAAACACGTTGTGTTCGGTTTGATAAAAAAGCAGATATCCAGTTTAGCAACTCATAGTTTATGCCATAAGCTCTTAATTTGGCCATTAATTTCGCGTGGCAAACTATGTCGAATGCCTTCGCGAAATCAATGTACATGCAGTCAACTCGTTTGCGGTTATTAATTGCTTTAGTCCATTCTTCGAGCATTGCCAATAGTTGGGTGCATGTGGAGCGTTTCGACAAAAACCCATATTGTTCATGTGTTATCAGATTGTTTTTGATAAGGTACAGGATTAAGTCATCGACAATTATCCTTTCCATTAATTTACACAAATTTGATGTGAGGGAAATTGGCCTATAATTTTCCTTCAAAGATGATATACCTTTTTTTGAAAATGGGTATTACTATTGCCATTAACCACACATCTGGAAGGATTCCAGATTTCATACTCATTTCGAACAAAATCGAGAGCGGATATGCAACCTCAGTGTCTAAAGTTTTCAAGAAAATTGCTGGAAAGTTGTCTGGAGTACGAGATTGTTTTGATGGTAACTTACGTATAGCTTTAAGGACTTTTTCGTATGAGAAGTTAACAAAATGAAGTCCTACGCTTTCATTTACGCGCATTGGAAAGTCTGGAATTTTATTGTTGTCATTTGTAAAGACTGAGGCAAAAAATTCATTTAACAATTCAGCCTTTTCATTATCCTCAATTGCATAGTTAGTGTTATTTTTTACCAAAGGTGGAACTGGTGTTTTACATTTTAGTTTTGAGTTAATATACTTATAAAAATCATTTACAGAATTCGAGTTTACAATTTGCTGTTCTTTCTCTGCATAATAATGAACTATTTTGAAAGTATGCCAATATAATGGCATACGCAGTCTTTTCGTATAGCAGTTCCACACTTTATGTAATTACGGCCGCCGGCTGTTTTTTTTGCCATGTGCAAAATTATAAAATTGAAATGCGTGTGGTTAGATTATACTGTAATATCATCTAACTAGCGATACGCAGTTCATTTCATACCTTTGCGCATGACAAAAATAACTACCGGTGGCCGAAATTAAGCCTGGCCGAATTTCAGTCTATTACCTTAAACCACCAAAAATTAAAATGTCCGTCCATGTGTTTTTTTTTATGCTAATGATAATACGTCGCAAAAGTTATTGTAGTGTTTTTTAAACAAAAATTTGTTAATTATTACAAACCTGCTACGTTTCGTTGTTTTAGAGAATAACGAAAGAGGGTGATTTTTTACTACGAAAAGATACAATTGACGATAAACTTGTACTCAGTTTTAAAGGATCAGAGGAAGGTAAACAAAAACAAAGCTACTTTTGTAATTATTATGTTTTTATCTCCTAATTTGTTTGTTTATTCATTATTTATTATTATTTATTATTAATTTATTATTATTTTTAACTGCTTAATTTAAAGTCGATATTCCATCTTCAAAATTTATCTGTCGAGAATAAAAAAACCTTTGTAAAGAACTCATAAAAAAGGGCTCCACTAGTGTAAAAATGCTGAGAAACTATGAAACAAGCCACTCGTCTATGTAAAAAATTTGTTTTTTATTACTTAAGCAGCGTTTTTACCCACTAATGGGCCGACCACTGAAAATATAAAAGTCATTTACATATACAATGTTTGTTTCCTTATGTAAATTATGAAACATTTTTTTCAGAATTGAACTTTAAACCATTTAACAATCGCCATTTTTCTGGGTACCATGTAAAACCTTTGTACCACCGCGGTGAAAACTTCGTTTCACGGTGGTGGAATCTTCGTCTAACCGATTTGATGCATAAACTTCACTGCGGTAAATTTTACGTATCACCTCGGTCGTACCTAATAAATAAAATTTCCATTAATTGCTAACCTACCCTACCAGCTTTAACCATTGCAACTTGATCAATCACTGTGCACTAATCAAGCACAAAGATTACTTACGACTTAGGTAATACGTAAAAGTTTACCGCGGTAAAGTTTACATGCCACAATGATTAAACAAAGATTGCACCACTGTGAAACGAAGATTTCGCCGTTGTAACTGGGAAAAAGGCGGTTACCAGAAAAGGTTAAGTCTTGCTATGCGTTGTTTGTAGAACGATTTGATAATGTGTTATAAACTATAGTTATAGTTCAGAATTAAATTAATGAAGACATGCCTAAGTTTTTAAAATTGATCATGACTCTATTATGTAAGTGGAAAGGTTTCAAACTTAATGAGTGTTACCATAATAACCTTTGCAACATAGACTTTTTTTATGTACTTACTTGTATACTAAGATGCAAGCGCTTTAGAAAAAAAACATTTTTGGCGTAAAAATAATAAATAAAATAATAAAAGCACATACTTGTGTGTTTTTTCTTTTTTTTACTTATAATTTTATTTAAATATTTATTTTGACTTTGTAAACGTGAAAATGTTTGGGAAAATTAAGCCAAACACTGATTTTGTTAAGCAGCATGTAATACATTTTCGGTAATACATATTTTAAGGTAAACAGAATTAGCTAAACTAAATTGCTGATACAGGGTTTTGGGCGGTCATATGGAATATCCATAGCCGGTGTCGGATAATATTTTCGCCCCCCATGATAAAATCGCCGGCCGGCGAATTCTTCATAGATGAGGGCCATTATATTTTCGCCCCCCCCCCCCCCGGCGAATTCTTCATAGACACTTGCCATGATATTTTCGCCCCCATCATTATATTTTCGCCTCCCTCTAATATTCACAGGGGGGCGAATACTTCATGGCTGATCGTCTATAAAGAATTCGTCCCCCATTTCCTATCAAATGCATTCAAAAACATAAAAATTTACATATTATAATTATAAAACAATTTAGTTTGACCACATCCGTTAATTATAGCTTGTATTCTGTTGTGTGTTACGTAACGCGCAAAAGTAACAAGTTACGTGACGAACAAGTGTAACAAGTTTTTATCAAATGTTGAAAGTTTAACAAGTGCATTGCAAATTCAAATATAAAAATTAATAGTTGCTCTAAAACCAAAGCTTAAAAAACAAAAACAACAGGAGATATCTACATTAGAACTTTCTAAATATTTTTTTTCTAACCACATATTTAGTTGTTCTGGATTATTCTCTTAAATCATGCTCCGCAGTTTTAGCTATTAAAAAAGATAGTTTCTTTCGCCTTTTAAATAAGTATTTAAAATTTATTTAGCCTTGAACTATGTTTTAATAATTTTTGTGACTAATTAAATGGTTTTATTTTTTTTTTGAAAGAAAAGTTCACAAAAAAATTTTAAATGTAAGGCTTTACTTCTTTCAAAAAATAACACATACAAATAAACAATAGCTTTAAGGTTCCTGGGAATGTGTGGTGTTGCAACCCTCCAATATCATGCTTTGGAGCTCCGGTCATTTAAAGAGGAGGAAGCTCCGAAGCTCAGCCCCTTAAATGAGCGATTTTAGATCTATTCAAGCTTGAATTAAATTTTAAATAATATTATATGCAATATTAAGACTATTTTTATTGTTTTAAAAAAGTTTTGGAAAAAATAATTTTCAACAAAAAATTTTCACAAAATAATCCATGGCATCAGTTTTTAATTAATTAAAAATAAAATTAATAAAAAATAGAGATCCGGAATCCGAGGCTGCTCTGGAGCTCTTAAAATCGGAGCTCCGAGAAAAATCACTATTGGGGATGATCCGAAGCCTTGAAAACAGTAGCTTTGCTTAGGCTTATTTAAGCTTAAAATATTTCTTCAGTTATTTTTATATATATTTAAGACTATTTTTTATCGTTTTAGAAGATCTGGAGTTCCAAAAAGCAAGTTCTTCTATGGAGCTCAGAGATCAAAAAAACATCACTATATAAAGTCACGTGTTTTTCTTTTATTTTTATGTTATAAATTTTGGTTAAAACCAAAATATAAGCTAAATTATATCTGATTAACGATTCAACGCACGTGACTAAGTCGCCCAACAAAGTTTATTAAAAAACCACGGAATAAAATGTATTGTTTTCAATAATAAAATAATGACCTTATTCATTCTGTAATATTTTACGCCTTATAATAAAACTATAATCCGGTGTGTCTTTAATAATTTTTATTCTAAAGCATTCTAAAAATTTTTTGAAAAAAAAAACATGAAATAATGGTGTAGAAAATTTTGCATTGAATATTGGTTTACGCACGAAAAGTATTGGTTTACCCATTATTTTGTAAAAATTATATAAAAAATGCATTTAAATGCAAAAAAAGAACTTTGTTACAAAAAAAAACAATAAAACTAAGAAACGCTCATTATTAAAATGAAATTATAGGGGGAAAATTAAAGGGGGAGGGGGGCGAAAATATCATGGCTCAGCCTATGAGGAAATCGCCGGGGGGGGGGCGAAAATATAATGGCTCAAATCTATGATAGATTTGCCGGGGGGCGAAAATATCCTGGCATCGCACTATGAGGAAATCGCCGGCCGGCGATAAATAGGGGGGCGAAAATATCATGCGACACCGGCCCACCTCTGCCATAAAAAATTATTCTGAAAAAAACAAAACGCACGGTAAAAGTTATGACACTTTTGTACTTTACATTTTTTTGATCTTCACATACGTCCGTAAATCTTTTTTCCTGTTCTATTTTTAGAGAGTTTTTAATAGCCAGTTTCACATCCATTTTTAATTTTCAACATTTTAATTTAGTCAATCACTTATTGGTGCTCGAAGAAAAAGATGGCCGCTACGCCTTGCCCCCAGTCACAACCAGCCACGGTATTTATAGTTCAATTTATATTATGGGTTTGATTAAAAAATGCCGATTCGAAAACTGTACTATTTTAAAATCACTTATCTTTTGTTTCGCATTTATGTTTATTCTATTTAGAGAAGTTTTCGGCGCTCCCTATATTTTTTACATTTTCTCGAAGGATAGAAAAACATTCTCGCAACGATAATGGTCGTCGGTAACAAATTTAAGGCTGAGAATTTGCAATCCATTTTTACCAAAAATATCCGTTTTCCGCAGTTCCCAATACTGACAATAGGGAACGCCGAGAATCTTTTATCCTTCGAGATTTTACGGAGCACGAAGGTCCAAAAAGAGTGATCGCGATTATTGATTCTGGTAATTTCAATTAGTTGATATCAAACTGCGTTTGTAATCGTTAACTGGGAATCTGGGCGTTGGCAGTGGCTACTAGTGATGTTCCTCGGAGCTCCGATCTACGGAGTAGAGATTTGCTTTTAGGAGCTGCGAAGCAACCCCCGGAGCTCTGAAGCTCCACCATATTTTGGTATTAATTTCATAAATAATTAGACAGTAATGTCATAAATTATCAGGGACGTAGCCAGGGGGGCGGGGGGGGGGGCGGGCGCCCCCCCCCCCCGAAATGGTCGCCAGGTAGTAAAATTTGGGGGTTTTCAGAGGCTAAAAATTCAAAATTTTCTAGCGCCTCGCTAATCGCTTGGCGCCAAACTTAAAATAATTTTAGTATCCAAATGGACCCCCAAAAACCAAAAATTTGTTTCGCTTCGCTTTGCTCAGCGGTCACTTTCTATAGTATACATACATATATCTCGTTATTTGTTGCCTGATGCTAATGTTATTTCAAAGTTAGTACAATAATTTTTATAAGTAATAAGTACTACACAGAAAGCAAAAGACTACACAGAAAGCAAAAGAAACAATCATATTGGTTGATTTATGTACCTCAGAAGCCAAAAACTGTATTATACGGCTTTATCTACGTTTATCCCTGCTTTTTTAACGTTTTCAAAAATTAAGGGGGGCTCCGCCCCCCCCCCCGAAATTTTTTTTTGTACTACAATCAGCCCCCCCCCCCCCCAAAAAAAAAATGAAACTCTGGCTACGTCCCTGTAAATTATATAATTAATTTTTTTTGTAAACTAAATTTTTTCAAATTTTCTTAAAACAACAATCTTAAATATTGGAATGTAATAACTTGGAACATAATAAGCTTAATTAAGGGACGAAGATAGCACCCTTCCTTTAAATGGCCGGAGCATGATATTGAAGGTGGGTAAAAATAGCACAAGTGGCTATCGATTTGAAGCGAGCGAACAGTATTTCGTGACACCGTTGATTTTAATAAACCGTTTACAAATTCGTCTTAATAATGGAATGAATTAAGGTCCCGGGTGTTGGCTCGCAGCGAATCCTTAATCGTGTGCGCGCTAAGGATCTAAGGATAGGATCTAATCTAAGGACCCATTTTTTGCCAGGGGCCTGTTTCATAAAATACTGGTAAATTTTACAAGTTTGTAAAATGGAGAAAAATACAAGTTTTTAAAATTACTGACTTGTAAATTTGAATGCAAAAAATATAATTTCGTTTTTTTGTTAGATTTACGTTAAATAACAAATAAATAACATCTTCAATTATTGAACTTAGAATTACATTTTTTTAAGTTTAAGTAGACCTTTCACAGATTTTTTAATATACCTCCACAAACCAACAAAAAAAATAATTCAAATTTACAATGGTATTTTTACTTGTATTTTTTACTTGTATTTTTCACTTGTATTTTCACTTGTATTCAAGTTTTTTTTACAAACTTGTAAAAAAATCAAGTGAAATCGTAAAGTAAATTTAACCCTACTCGGAGTAGGGTAAATTTTTCTTTTGAGAACTTGTGAAAAATTACAAGTGGCCAAAGTTTAAAACTGGAATAACTTTAAACACACAACAGCTACGTACATGAAATTTTAAATAGTTGCACATGGCATATAATCTTTTTTCATTTCAAATTTCAACGCAAATGGTTCAGAATAAAAAAAGTTATTGATAGACTTGTAATGTACGAAGACCAGTATTTTATGAAACAGGCCCCAGGTGCCCGTCCTCCGCGAAATTGTGATCTTTGGATTCTAGTTATGTGCATATATAGTTTTTATTTAGGCCGCCATAAATTGTTACAGTTTGTGAGCAGCGTTGAAGAATACGTGAACTATTTTTATATGTACGGAGTCCCTATTATTGGCACAACGCTCACTCGTCCAATTGAGTCTGATACTAACAGAAATTAATGATTTTATATAGTGTATTTCTGTGACATATTTTTGTTTTTTATGAGCTTGTTATTAGTCGTGAAGTTATGCCAAAATTATAGTATACAGTGAAATATTTTTCTCCTATAATATATTTTTTAATGCTATTTTTTGTGATAACACTACTAACTTTGTTGTTTATTAACTTATACAATAAAACTATGCTTTCAAAACTGAGAAAAGTTGGATATAAGGATTTAGACATCTTTAGTTTTAAAAAATTGTACATTAAAAATTATATAGATGTAAATGTCAAATAGATACAATTCACTTTTTCCGCGACTTAAAAAAAGGTTTGATTAAAATGATAATTTGTGTAAGGTGCATCGATTTTTCAACAAAGTTAGAATTTTTCAATAATAGCAATGTCTTTCATGGACTTCGAAATAAGATGCTTTTAACCCGTTCCTGTGATTGCCTTTTACTTGATCACAACGGTAAAACCTTCGTATGACCTAGGTCGTATTCAGATCATACATAATTTTTGTGCGTGATTAGTGCCCAGTGAGCAAGCAAATTAAAATAGTATATCTATTTCAAAATTTGATTATTTACCGATGTTTAAAAAATATTTTTTTTCAGACAGAAAATTTATTATTTTTTATTTAACAAAACGAAACAAAAGCCGGATTTTATACACATAGGTGGGCAGCCCCTTGGATTTTTTTTTGGGGGGGGGGGTATAGGGGGGGGGGGGGGTCAAATTTTAGGGGGGTGTCCGGCAAGACCCGAATTTTGAGGGGGGTATACCCAATATTTCCGCGCTGCCTTAAAATGGGCTTAAAACGCGTAAAAAAACGTAAAACAAGCTTATAAACGCTTTAAAACTGTGTAAAATTGAAATAAGACCTTATTGCAACTTACAAATTTTATTTTTTAATTCTTTTATTAATAATGTGTTTATATATTCTTATAATTAGATTAGAAATCATAGTTTTATTTAATAATTACGTAATAATAAAATAATAATATTATTGTCTTGATTATAAAGTCAAGTATCACAAACTTTTTAATCCATAATCTTATATTTAATTAAAGATTATATACATACATGGGCCTAGCCAGGGGGGTCTAGACACCTCTTTTAGGTCGGCAAAGGGAAAAATTTGGGGTTAGACAGACCCCCCTTTTGCAGTGGCATGCCCAGGATTTCATTGCGGGGGGGGGTCTGGGGGCCCTACTAACCCTGAAGGGGGGGTCTGGGGGGCGGCAGCCCCCCAAATATGGGGGGTCTGGGGGGCAAGAGCCCCCCAGCGGGGTCAAGGGGCGGAGCCCCTTGTCAGGGGGGTCCGGGGGGGAGAATGCCCCCGGGGGAGAAAATTTTTAATTTAAGGCGCTAAAATACACTTGAAATTTTAATTCCAGATGATACTTATTACAAAATTTAAGGTTTCTTATACCTACACATTTAAAACGTGCGTTTAAAACGTTAATTAAAGGATAATAGTGTTTATAGTAGTTTTATTAAACTGTATACCTTAACTACTGAACGGGATAATCAATTTGTAATTGAAAAACTAAGATAAATTTATCAATTAACAATTAACTCTCCGCGCGAAGCGCGGAAAATTTTTTTTAGTCGTTTTATAACACTTAAAAATTTTTCTCCGGGAGGCGAATTCGGGGGGGGGGGGGTGTCCCCGGGTACCCCAAATTTAGGGGGGGGGTGTCAGCAAAATCCGAAATTTTTTTTGGGGGGGGGGGTTATAACCCCCCCCAACCCCCTATCCCTGCCCACCTATGTTTATACATTATAGTAAAATTATACAAATGGAAAAGCCTACTATATAATTATTTTCTAATCAATAAAAAAATAATAATGACCTAAATAACTCCCTGGAACATAATGTGATATTTTCAATAAAAATCTAAAAAAATAGTCATGGTTTTGAATTGTTTCTCGTGTATTTTTATCTCATTAAATTATGAAAATTACCAACCTTATTTTAACATCACACTTATCATCTTATCTTAAAAACAGTTTAGTTGTTTTCAGAAAAAATCAACTACAATCTAATGGGAGTGAAAAAACCATTTTTTTCCATTGCTGCACTTTTATTAAAAACGGTGTAGTTGTTTTCACGGAAAAATCAACTACAATCTAATTGGAGTGAAAAAACTTTTTTGTTCCATTGCTGTACTTTTCCAACATTTTAAAAAACAGTAGTTGTTTTCAGGAAAAAATCAACTACACTCTAATGGGAGTAAAAAAACTATTTTTTGTTCCATTGCTGTACTTTTCCAACATTTTAGAAAACAGTGTAGTTGTTTCCACGGAAAAGAAAAAAAAACTATTTTTGTCCCATCGCTGTACTTTGCCAAAAACATAGGGCCATTATGGTCAACCCAACATTTATTTATGTAATTTAAAATATTGCTTTATCACAGTAAAACCACCAGGTATCGATAATTTTTTTTAAATCTACGCTGCAGGACTAAAATAGGAGGGTTGAGTTGAGGAGACATTACAAAGAACCATTATAGGACATTATGTTGGTAAACATGGAAGGAAGGGGAGTTGGGTAGGCTGCAACCAGTGGCGTGCCCAGGATTTCATTTCGGGGGGGGGCGGTCTGGGGGGGTACATACTAACCCTGAAGGGGGGGGTCTGGGGCGACAGCCCCCCAGAAATGGGGGGGGGGCCTGGGGGGCGAGAGCCCCCAGCGGGGCCAAGGGGCCGAGCCCCTTGTCAGGGGATCCGGGGGGCAGAATGCCCCCCGGGGGAGAAAATTTTTGATTTAAGGCGCTAAAATACAATAGAAATTTTAATTCCAGATGATAATTAAAACAAAATTTAAGGTTTTTTTATTCCTATCCGTTTAAAACATGTGTTTAAAACGTTAATAAAAGGTTAATAGTGTTTATAGTAGTTTTATTTAACATGTATGCCTTAACTATTGAGCGGCAAAATCGATTTGAAATTGAAAAAAAACTGAGATAAATTGTCAATTTAAACTACCCGCGAAGCGGGGTAAATTTGGTTTTTTGACTATTAATATGCTTTTGGAAGGCATCAGAAAAGTTTCTGCATTAATATTAAAGAAAAAAAATTTTTCTCTCCCAATTAAAAAAACGTAGGGGTCCCTCCTCCTTACAAAAAATTCCGGCTTCGCCGGATTTTGGGGGGGGGGGGCGGCCGCCCCCCCGCCCCCTCCCCTGGGCACGCCACTGGCTGCAACAGAAATCTTTTTTTGCCACAAAATTTCGGAAAATTTAGGACCCTTTCTGTCTCTAAATAGAAAAGAAAACAGTAGACTCCACTTGTTGCCCATTAAGCAACACATACAGTAATTAAAACAAAAACTACTTGCTGATAAATACAAAAACATAATACAACGTTGTCAACATGATGTTGTAATCATATTACCAAATCGAAAATGTTACACTGTACAAAATATATTTAGAAGTTTTTTTTGTCGTACCGACAAAAAAAACTTCTAAATATATTTTTTTAAATGACAAAACTTATCATGGGTTGTTTTGCAATCCATATTGTTAATGTTATTTTCTGCACTAACACAGTATGGATGGATGCAATATGGAAATGTATACAAAATACAGTACAGACCGTTACATTAAAATCAGTCGAAAGGGGTCAAACAATAAATTACAAATTAAAAAAATTGAATAGTATAAAATAAATTCAGGAGTTTGATTAAAAAATCCTGAAATTCGAAATAAGAACTCGTGTACCCCAAACACAAGTACCCAGGCAAACATAAAATTAACACAGTGACGCACCGGGTGTTGTTTCGTAATATTTAGATTCCACGATTGTGAAAATTATTATTTCTCGTTGTTCGCGTCTGGTTCAAATGTCATACAAACGCTATTTATGCAGAAGCGTTCTCCCGTCGTTTGTTTGGGTCCATCTTCAAATACGTGACCCAAGTGTGCGTCACACTAAAACAAGGCTTAAATTTAATTAAAATATATGCGAAGGAAAATAGTAAGTATTTTAATCCCAAAAATTTAGTATTTCATGAATTTATCTATTAAAAAAAATAAAAATCTTAGTTATTGGTATTTGAATTCATTTAAAAGCATAAACATTTTGTTTTCAGACAAACTGCGCACCTACGCCGGCCTGGTTGTATAACAAAATTTTTAAAAAATCATAAAAATTCATTATCATAAACCTAACCTATTTCGTCTCTCGCATACAGGTTTGGAAGACTTGCTCGGGAAAAATTAAAAAAAAAAACTTTAATTTTAAAGATAAATTCTATCAGGGTGAAAATAGATGAATGGTAAAGTAACCACTCGTTCTTTGAGAAAATATCACGTGCAGAGAAAGACATGACGCAACTAAATAATAATTAGTTACATAACCGCTGAAAATTTTTTTTAAAAATTTTATCGCTCGCGGGTTTATTGTTTATTTCTTCCTGGCGGAGAGCGGTTACGCCCTTAATTTCAGCCTGGAAGACTTTAGCTTTAGTTTTAATCAGTTTTAACGAAAAATTTTTCTTATAGACTATTTTGAATAAGCGTATTTTGCTGTACGAAAGAGGGTACAAAAAGGAAAAAATAAAATTTGAAAAAATCGTAGTTTTCTTAGTTTCTCAAGTTTAAACCTATACTAAATTAAAATTGCTACACGATGAAATGTTTCACTATGTTTAACTGCTTTAATATATCAGTTTGTGCTAATAACTTTTGGTTTTTTAAATAAGCATCACAATAGTTAAAAATCATCACTAAAATAGTATTTTAGTGAACAATGATTTCGAATTAGCAAAAATAAAGTTGAAATTTGTTCTTTGAAACTAATTTCGAACCTACATAGGTTTTTTTAATGTTCTGGGGTCGTATGCTGAAGGTTTAATCCGACTTAAAGTTAATCTGAAATCAGCGATTGTCGACACACAGTAAAAATACTAGCGCAGTATCGATTAGATAATCTAGTTTAACGAATTTAATCTGAGATTAGGATTAATCTCCGATTAAATCGTCACTAACTCGAAATTAAATTGTTAATTTATGCAAATTTTAAACCATTTCCGGAGGTGGATTAAAAATTTGCGGGTTTTTCCCGCTAATCTCGGATTAATGACGATTTAATCCAAGATTAAGTCTATTAACTTCCTTAACCTAGATTATTCAATCCATACTGTTAGTATGTTTACTGTGTGTTAACAATCACTAATCTCAAATTAATTTTAAATCGGATTAAACCTTCAGCATACCACCCCTGGTTGTAAAACTAATTAAAATTTAAAAATTAATTTTAGGAAGTAGGGTAACTGACTTAATTTCGGCCACGCCTTAATTTCGGCCACCAATTTAGGGTGTTAGAAAATTGGCTTATTTTTAAAGCACAAAAGAACTAGCACAAAAGTAACTGGAAGAATGTTGAATAAAGTGTTTTTGCAAAAGTTTTTTATTTTTGTTATTCTACGCGCCATTATCTAACATTTTTCATACAAAAAGTGAATTACGTGTTTTTGTGATTTTCTTTAACTTTTGCTTTGTGTTTAAACTGCATCAAATTTAGAACGAAGCGATATATAACCTTAAAATATCTTCTATTTAAGGCTCAAAGTTGTTAATTTTCATGTTTTTGATATTTTTTCTTTCAAAATCATTTTGCAATGCGTTTAACTAACTGCGCATTTTAAGATTCCGTTAATTTCGGCCACCTGAAAATTTAGGTGAAAGAAACTGCCGTTTTTTGCTGTTTTTAAATATTATTGTACTACCGTATTTATAAAGATTTTTTTTTTGCTCGTTTGACTTTGTTTTGACGTTTTTTAAGCCAAAAATAAAAATTGAACAAAAAATACAAGTTATTAAAACTTGTTTTTTAAACTTTTGACATAATTATTTAAAGTCTTGCTAATAACTATTAAAGTTCGCAAACGGGAAAAATTAAGTTATATGTACCAAGAACAATACCTAAGAGTAAATTTGCAACCTTTAGAAATTTTTATTGTTCCTTTAAGCAATAGTTATGGCCAGTTTTTTGTAGGTGGCCGAAATAAATGGCACGCGCCTTAACTTCGGCCACTTTAAAAAAAAAGTTTAAACCTTCACTGATTTTTAAGTGTAACAGAAATATTCAAATTTTGCACTAGAATAACAAATATAGC
Organism: Microlaimidae sp. YZB2_3; assembly: GCA_030248175.1. Classification (NCBI taxonomy): domain Eukaryota; kingdom Metazoa; phylum Nematoda; class Chromadorea; order Desmodorida; family Microlaimidae; species Microlaimidae sp. YZB2_3. Next base: position 32,367 of record JASAMX010033981.1, read on the forward strand.
TATTGTTTGATTTTTAGACCAAATTTTGGCTTGATTGAAAAAACCAGAAAAAACTTATTCAAAAAAATAAAAAAAGGTGGCCGAAATTAAGTCAGTTACCCTATATTCCAAACTTTTAAATAGAAGCATTTTCTGTATTTGAAACATTAAAAAAGTGGGAACCCAGCGCACCAACAGCGCAGTGCCTACTAAGCGACAAAAAACTATAATCTCCAAAAATGGTTTTGCTTTTGTAATATTGAGAAGTAATTAAGAAACTTTGAAGGGAAGGGGTCGAGATTTTAAAACCAATAAATATTTAAATTTTTTAAAGCGTAAAATGTACAAGTCGCTCGCTGTTTCTCAATTTTCCCCCTGCATATGATTGGCGCTAGTATTCATTGAACGTGTACCCTTTTTCTACACTAAAAAAAACCCTTATTCAAAACCACTCTATATAGATTGTTACAGATCGAAAAACAACTTAATGATAAGCCGCATGACCCACAAAAAGTGAGCGGGTGAGTGAGAAGTGAATGCGATAAAGCGTTCTGCGTTCGCGTACACCGCTACGTCGTCGCTTGTCGCTGCGGCATGGGCGTGTTTTCAAGTGTCACTGCTGTCTACTCTAGATCTTCTAAAGGCTGGTTCATACTTATGACAAACCGTCCTTTGGAAAAAGTCCAAAGGACAATTTTAGAAAAGCCAAAACATCCTTTGGACTTTTTCCTTTGGACGAAGTATAAACGCTACTTAGAATTTGTCCTTTGGACAAAGTCCAAAGGACAAAATCCAAATAGAAAAGTCCAAAGAACAAAAAGTATGAACACGTTGTCCTTTGGATTTTGTCCTTTGGACAAAATCCAACGTTTTCACGCTGTATTTGTTTTGTCATAAGTATGAACCAGCTTTAAGCGTATACCAACCTTCTTGCATCGCACTTCCACTCGCTGCATGCCGTGTGAGTCGTCGGTGAGACGAGTTACGTTGCTGTCCGTTTCGTCATTGCCCTGGGCGCCCAGCGCCTGGTCGAAAGCCGGCCAACCGCACCCAGAGTTAAATTTCGCAGCGGAACTAAAATCAATAGTTTTAATCAATAATAAGTGGATATCACCTTTTTGGGGAGTATGAGATTGGGAATAAAGTCCAAAAGCTAAACCTAAGCTTTGATGTAATTTAACCTTTTCAGTTTTTTTTCGCATCAGCCCTAGACAGGCTGTATTTAAAAATATTATCAACATTTTGTACTAGAAACACTAAGCTACAGCAAGAAGTTTTTTTAGCATGTTGTTTGTTATTTAATCATCAGACGGAAAGTGTTAAAAAAAAGCACAAGCAACAGAAAAAATGAAAAGAACAAACTCTTTATTCGATAAATTCACAAAGTAATTGTCCGTTTAACACAATATTTAACACATATTTGGCTTACACGTGACGATTGGGAACATAGTTTTATTACCAATATTTACCCAGACTCACTAAAATTTGTTGAAAAATAATAGGAAGCGGAAAAAATTTTCAGTTGAGCGTATTTTGCCAACGGTACGGTTGATTAAAAACGATAACTATATCGTTTTGAAAAAAATCCATGCACTAATAAAATTTATATAAGCCAACCTTATTGTTTATATAAAATTTATATAAGCCAACCTTAACCTCAACTAAATTGAACCCCAGTCTAAATTGTATTTGAAAAGACTTTAGTTATAAGCGTGTTTTTCTACGCTTTTTTGAGATTCTTATTGTTTGTTTGTTTGTTTGTTTACTCATAACTCCGATCACCTAATTAGAGTACAGGCGCGGTATATTATCTGTACCAAAGATCTGTACCAAAGGAACTCACCACCAAGGGCCAGACAGCAAAATAACTATAAGACCCTATAAAGATAAGAAGAGAAAAAGAAACAAAGCGAAAGGAAACAACGGAAAGCTCGAGAGCCACCAAAACAAAAAAAACACACACATACATACAGGACGAGCCAGGGAGGGGGGGGCGGCCCCCCCCCCCAAAACCGAACAGGAAAAAAAAAAGGGGGGGCGGGGGGGGGGCGCCCCCCCCCCCCAAAACGCCAAAAAAACAGAGCAAAAACAAAACAGCGCCCCACGCCGGCGCCAAACAAAACCACAAACCCCCAAAAACCAAAACCCGCCCAGCCACAAGAACAACAAACTCAACCACAAACAAAAGACAAAAAAAGAAAAGACACACAGAAAGCAAAACAAACAACAAAAACCCCCCCCGAAAAACCCCCAAGCACTCATCAAAGGAGACCCTAGAAAACAACCAACCTCACACAAACACCAATCAAAACTCTAAACCAAAAACACTCTCCAACAAATAACAAGAAAACAACCCTAAAAACAAGAAAAGATAGCCAAAAACAGAATACACTATCTACTATCCCTCTAACCAAAAATAAGGTCTCCCCCCCCCCCAAAATCGCATCTAAAAAAACAATCCCCCCCCCCCCCCAAATAAAACTCCACTCCCAACAAATATATATATATATAAATTTACATATATAAGTTAAATGCAATAAAATTATAAATAAATTATATATTATAATATAAGAATTATATCTATTATAACATAAATAGTAGATATAATATAAAATAAAACACTCTTACCATTAATTTATGCAATACATAAAATATACAACCATATATTAACATATAAATAGTAGAGAAATATACTTAGTATAATAAGTAGTTTATTACTATTTAAGCAAAATAGAAATAGATTTTTAATATTTTATATAAATGCAATATAATTTTTAAATAAATATATATATTATAATATAGTATTATATACTATTATAACATAAATAGTAGTTAATATTATAATAAAACTACTTTACTTACCCTAAATAAATAATATACATACATTAATTTATCATACATATAATATATATTAAACATATAAAATAGTAGAGAAATATACTTTACAAATTTATACTATTTACAAATAGAATAGATTTTTAAATATTTTTATACATATTTAATATATTTATATAATAAATAGAATAAAATTTTAAAAGATTTTAAAAGCTCACCTATTCCACCTACAATTCAAAACAATATTCCAACATCCATATTACAAATATATTACACAAAAATATTTTCCCAAACTCTCCCCCTCTCCATTCTTACTACCAAAAATAATCCCATCATCCCCTCTCCATACAAAACAATCCAAACAAACCCCACCACAACCAAAAACAACTCATAATATAATATAAAATAATTTTAAAATTTTAAAAAATATATATTATATAAATACAAAAAATAAATATAACAGAATAGCATAAAACAAATAAAGCCAAAACAACACAACGGCCCTATTCTTATTGATTAGTTTGTAAAAATTTATTAACGGAATCAAAGCGGTGACTCACTCGAACAGCGAAGCTCCGCAACATACGCAGTTGTACTTCCCTTTCTCCTTATGCTTGTCGAACTTTCCGGAGAACGGGGGCTCCGTTCCGGCTTCTCTGGTCACGTGATAGGTTTCCGGGTCCAAAATTTTTCGCCACTCCGACGGGGACACGGACTTGGGATCTTTATCGATGCTGTGCTTTTGCAAAGCTCCTTTTCCGTCTAAAAATACATAGTTTATATTGTCATTTACCACCGTGGTTACGTAATTACGCCTCGAGTGTGGAAGTTTGTTAGAAGTGATCAAGGTTTAAATGCTTTTATCTATAACGTCCAACTAAAGCTAAAATCCTTCAGGCTAAAAAATTTAAGGCGTAACCGCTCGCCATTAGGAATAAATGAAGAATAAACCCGCGAGAATATAAATAAAAAAAGTTGTCAGGGACGATGTAACGAATTATTATTAAGGGGAGCGCGACACGACGGTCTGACTATACAACGGTGCCGCGACACGACGGTCCCACTACACGACAGTTCCGGGAGGCCAAAAGTACAACACGACGGTCCCAGAAATGAGAAGGGGTAGGACACGACACTTTAGAAAGAATGCGTTTGCAATGCATTGTTACAACGTTGAGAAAACAATATTTTTACAGCATTGAAAAGCGCTCAGGACGCGTCATACTCCCTTCAGATCGTAGTGTCGCGGGACCGTCGTGTCATAGATCCATTATTATGTTGTGTCAGGTGTTTCTATTCACGTGATATTTTCGGAAAACGAGTGGTTACTAGTGATGTTCCTACCCTCCAGTATTATGCTCCGGAGCTCCGGCCATATAAAACGGAGGAAGTTCCGGAGCTCCGCCCCTTAAATGAGCGATTTGAGGCATATTCAAGAGTGAAATAATTTTACACTACTTCATTAATATATTTGTAGGACTATTTTTTGATTATAAAAAGTTTTGGAAAAAATTAAGTTTACCAAAAATTTTTGACAAAACAATCAATGCGATCACTCTTTAATTATTCATGGAATTAGTATAAAAATAGGGCGGAGCTCCGGAGCTCTGGACCTTCGGGTAACATCACTAGTGGTTACTTTATAACCACGCTATTTTCACTCTGATAGAATTTATTTTGAGTCAGATATTCTGTCGCGGCACTTAAGTATAGGTGGGCGGTCTCCCGGATTTCGTTGGGATATACCCCACAAATTTTCTGGATTATTCCCTAATACCATATTTTTAGAGTTTTAAAAACTGGGCTGGGATCCCCAATTTTAGAACGTCCGAGATATTTTCTTATTTTGGACCAGGGGAGGTGTCAGCAGTTAAAATTTAGCACCCCCGTCTATCCATCTGTGAGCTTAAAATAATGTAAAATGCAATGTAGCAGGGTAGCTAAAAGCTAAAGGCCCGTAGATTCCCCATTCCCGACGAAGGCTCCAATTGCTATGGTCAAGCCCAGTTCGAATTCAGGTATATGAATTTTATTTAATTGATTTATTCAAACCAGGGCTGGTATTCTGACGCGCGGTTAAAAGTTATCCTGGGATAAGTTTTTACGTGCTTAAGGATGCGAGTAAAAAATCAATTTTATCCAGGTTAAAGTCGGGATAAATTTTTTCTATTGTTTTAAGGATTTAAATACTATTGTTTTACGGATTCATCCAACTCAGGAGGTGGATAAATATTTTTTTCCGGTGGGATTAATTTAGTAAAAAATAAAATACGCGCATTGACTAAATTTTTCATTTTGTGCGAGGTGGTTTTGCGGCGCAAGAAAAAAATCCTTGCATTTATTTTCACTCCCATATGCGGCAGTCTTTATTAATTTATAATATATATTTTTATTTTCATTGGATGGATTTATCGGGGTAATATAAGTGTTTCTTCAGAATACAACCCCTGGGCTGGTATTCTGACGCGCCGTTAAAAGTTATCTCGGGATAACTTTTTTACGTGCTTAAGGTTAGGAGTGAAAAATCAATTTTATCCAGTTTAAAGTCGGGATAAGTTTTTTCCATTGTTTTAAGGATAAGAATTTATCCAACTCAAAAGGCGGATAAATATTTTCTCCCATAGGATTAATTTAATAAAAAATAAAATACGCGCATTGACAAAGATTTTTTATTTTGCGCTAGGTGGTTTTGCGGAGCGGGAAAAATAAAGAAAAGTCATTGCATTTATTTTCACTCTCATATGCGGCAGTGTTATAAATTTACAATATATATTATTTTTTTAATTCATTGGAATGGATTTATTTGTTGTTGTTGTTGCATTACCTGAAACTTTCTTCCCCATGCAGATTATGCAAAGGGCAGGCTCTAAGACAAGCCAGAAGGGCGAAAAAATTTCACCATGGTTAAGACTCTTCGTCCAACATTAATAACGATGTTTGCAACCTTTACCGCTAGATTGTTCACTGCATGCAGTGTTTACTCATTCCGAGGTCTTCGTTTAAAGAATTTTTTAAGTCACCTGATATTGATCTTACTATTTAACGTCGTACATGGGCAGCATAGGTGTTCCTTCAAGGCAAGTGCTACAAATTCCACACACAATAGACCTGTTTTTGTCCACTGATTGCTAGATGAAAAACTGCCATGTGTGGCCGACGTACAGGTACAACAAAAAACACTCTAGCCATGCCAAGCGGGGCACATTTCTACAAAAGAAAAGATCCAGCAACCAGGTTTAGGTGGTAGTGAAGTAGACCCGTTGGGTGCTGCCCAAAGGTCAGCAGTCCTAGTGGCTCAATGGCACAATGGAATGTTTATATCAGGGTAAATATAAGTGTTTTGTCAGAATGCGACCGCTGATCTCCTCGCAATCGAAAACTGACGCAATTTCCAGATCTCGACTCGGTGGATGCAATTTAAATATACCGAATTAAAAAAAACTTACCACTGGCCATTCTTTTAGATACTTCAAATACGGAAAAAATCCTACGAAAGCTCATAAAATAAGCCGCTCTGCAGCAATTTAACTAAAAAAATAAAAAACAAAGGTAAGATTATTTTGTTGATATTTGTACTGAAATCGTTAAATTCGGTTAAAAATACTGGGAACGTGATCAACTTGGTTCGGACCTCAGTGATAACATTACTCATAAACTTTGGCTTAGCGATGACACTGCTAAATTTTTTGAGAACTCAATGCGAAGTCTGTTATGATTTACTAGTCTATTACAATTACGGTTTTTATTAGATTTTCTTTATTACAAAGTAATATTCTACACAATTTAACCAAAAAACATATAAAATACCGAAAAATGTGCAACTTCTATATAAAAAAGTAAGTAAAAGTAAGCCATTATGAGCCTCTCCAATTAAATGGCACCGTCAATTATAATGGCAGAGTAGGTTTGTTTTTTGTTTGCATAGCCATATTTCCCTCAAGTAATTTCCTCCAGAAATGCTGCTGCCTTTGCGGGTTGAAGAAGCCATAGGTCTTCTGCTTTTAATGTGGCAGGATTTTTGGTGCAGTTAAAAAGATGGTGGACATCATGAGCTTTCCAGTTGCATTTTGTGCATTCGTTTTTAATTAGAGTTTATTCTTGATTTGTATGAATTTAGATGATGACAAAATCCGGATCTTAGTTGTGACAAGAGTGTTTTCGATTATCTTGGAAGGTGTTGTTCACTTTGGTGTATTTTAGGGGGTTTGCTTTTTAGTAAAGGATTAGGTTGAAACAGATACTCTTTTACGAAATAGGCGTGAAGGTTAGTCTGGGTGACCTTTTCTGTGAGAATCTGGTTGAAAAAACTTTCTGTTATTGGACCGTATTTTGATTGGAGGGTGTGTTTCTTTTCTCTTGGCCTGAATTTGTGCGCCGTGATTCTGTTGGATGGGTGGGTCTGCTGCATAGTCTTGAAATTGTGTTAAGAGGAGAGATGTGTGGTTTTCGATTGGTAGTACTTTTGGAGAATTCGCGCAAATTAAATTGGAGAGGACGTATAATAACCATTTATTGATTTAATTTCACTTCATATTATACTCAAGTAATCTTCCGTAAGTTATCTCAAGTAACTGTTCCGGCCGCACGAGTTTTTCCGTGTTGGTGTAATACTGTCCGACACGGGAAAACTCATGCGACCTGGTAAAATTTAAATCAATAAATGGATATTATAATGGCTTTCTCTTAAAATAGCTACTATGTCATTACAATGGAGGGTCCCATTTAAATGGAAAGGCTCATTACAATGGCCTACTTCTACTTACTTTTTTATATAGGAGTTGCACATTTTTCGGTATATGATATTTGTCGATTTAATTGTCCAAGTGAATTTTTGATGTCAATGATGAAATCGACAAATTTTAAAAATACCCGATATAAAATATTTGGGTATAGGTATTGTATACAGTAGATAAAAACAGGCTGAACTAGAAAGTATAACGAGTTCAGGGCATTTCGTTGGGTGAACGCTTTATAAAAATATTTTGGCCATTGAGGTTGCGGGTACCGCTTAGCCAGTCAGTCTGAACAGGATGAAAAAAATTGAAACGAATCATAGACCCTCTATATTTTTAGCTGATTGAACCTGCAATGATAAACACGAAGAAATAAAATATAAAATATACCGCAAAAACAGTATATCTTGTTTAAAAAATTTAAGTTATGTTTCCGTAAATAGATAATGCTAGCTTTCATTCACGCAGTTTGGAGTCGGGTCAAATACATAGGTAGGCAGCCTCTCGGATTTTTTTTTTTGGGGGGGGGGGGGGGCTCAAATTTTAGGGGGGGGGGGTGTGTGGCACGACCCAAATTTTGAGGGGGGTGTACCCTATATTTCCGCGCTGCCTTAAAATGGGCTTAAAACGCGTAAAAAACGTAAAACAAGCTTATAAATGCTTTAAAACTATGTAAAAATAAAATAAAATCTTATTGCAACTTATAAATTTTATTTTTTAGTTTTTTTTTAATAATAATGTGTTTATATTTTCTTTGAATTAGATTAGAAATCATAGTTTTTTTTAATAATTAATTAATAATAGAATAGTAATTATATTGTCTTGATTATAAAATCAAGTATCACAAACTTTTTAATCCATAATCTTATATTTAATTAAAAATTATATACATACATGGGCGTAGCCAGGGGGGGGGGGTAGGTAAACCCCCCTTTTGGGTCGGCAAAGGGAAAATTTGGAGTTCGATCCCTTTTTTGGGTTGCCATGGATAAAAATTTGGGGGGTCTGGAGCAGTTCCGTGCCCAGAATTTCATTTGGGGGGGGCGGTCTGGGGGGGTAAATACTAACCCTGAAGGGGGGACTGGGGGGCGGGAGCCCCCCAGTAATGGGGAGTCTGGGGGACGAGAGCCCCCCAGCGGGATCAAGGGGCAGAGCCCCTTGTCAGGGAGGTGCGTGGGGCAGAATGCCCCCCGGGGGAAAAATTTTTAATTTAAGGCGCTAAAATACACCAGAAATTTTAATTCCAGATGATGTTTATTACAAAATTTAATTTTTCCTTTTACATTTAAAATAGGTGTTTAAAACGTTATTAAAAGGGTAATAATGTTTAATTAATGTTTGTTGAATAATAGGAGAAAAAATGAAGTATATGACATAAACAAGGTAATGAACACTCCGCGCGAAGCGCGGAAAATTTTTTTAGTCCTTTTATAACGCTTAAAAATTTTTCTCCAGGAGGCGAATTTGGGGGGGTGTCCCCGGGTACCCCAAATTTAAGGGGGTCAAATAGATTACATCCTAAACTTTGTGGAACATCCTAAACTTTGTGGAATCACTGACAATTCATACGCATTGCGAATTTAGTTGCCTTTCTTTAAAATCGCTATTGAGCATAAAAATCTCATAAGAAATTCACTTTTTCAATTTAACTTTTCGATGAGAATTTTGAACATTTTTGGTTTTTTATCGATTACTGTAATTTGTACACAATAATTTAATTTGTATGTTTTCTTTTGTGGAAATATGTGGGATTTGACCATGTTTGTAGTTTTCGCTAATTAAGGTAGTAATTTTTTATTGTTTATAAAGTATATCATAATTACTGTCACAGCCGTACCCAGGCGCGGATTTGGGTGGTTTAATGATCTTCGTTAACGTAATGTTAAATAGAAACCATTTTGACTTTTTAATACCTAAATTTATTTATGTAAATTTTTTTATTTAGGTGGAAGAGGGTTCTATTACTGCTGGGGAATGACTACACGTACTTTTTCCAATGCACGTAAAAGTCAGTCTTTAAATAAAATCTTGGGTACAGCGCTGACTGAATAAGCATATCAATTTCTTAAATATAAAACCGTATGATAGCACACGAATCAATTTAGAAATGCCAAATACTTCATCATAAAGTTAATTTTATTGCAAAAATTTTGCTCGATAAAAATGGGATTAAAAAGTAGGTAATTTAACTTTTTTTTGAATTAATTAAAAGGTAAACATAACAAAATAATTTCCGAAAATAATATTTGAAACCGTTATGTATCTTGTATAACATTAGGATTACTTCACAAATCGAAAAAAATTTTGACCGTAGATTGTTAAATTCACCACCCGCAATTTAAGAATTTGTGCATTATGAGCTTCAAAAATTAACAATCATAATAATAATAAATAAAAATAAACATTTAAATATTCATACATTAAATACACACACAAAATAGTACGATAGTGCTTTCACGTGACAAAAATATTATTTTTCCATTTTTATCAATGTAAATGTATAAAAAATGAGCCTTAAATACCAAAATAAAAGGAGTTCGAAAATTAAATTTTGACGGAAATGTAAAAGCTTAAAATTGGACTATATTTCTATGCAGAAGAATTTTTTTTACAATAATATTTTTTCCACCGTTAATATTTTAAAACGTTATATTCTAACAAATAATATTTTAATTTTTTCAACGTTGCATTTTCCTCGATTAATTGTGAATTACATCGCTTCTCAACATAAGAGAAACCACAAAAGCAATATTCTTAGTTACGTACTATAATTACATATTTTAGCAATGCCACTATTGTCAGCTTCTCGCTAGTCATAAACTGCTAACTGTAACTATAAGCATAAATGGAAGTAGCATGCTTAATGTTCCCGTAGCGTAATTGGCAATAAAATATAAAAACAAGGCGACGAATCGTTTATCAATTATTCCATTCATTATATTTATTCCGCGAATTTTCGATCAATGATTACACGTTTGCATTCTGCTGGATAGTCTGTTAATATTTCTAGACTATTCTGTAATCTGTCTCTTACATGCAAGACTCTACGTAGTTCCCGGGGAATAGTCCAGTCATTCCGTCCATAACCCCTTCAAACCATCCGTCCTCGTTTTTGCGCAAGACGTAGATGACGGCGTTCTCTTGGAAACTCAACTCGTCCGGTTTTTCCGCCTGATAATCGTACACTGCTACCACTAAACTCAATTATTCATATAATAGTAGTAAGGTGGCGGGAACAAAATTACCGTTTACTTACAGTTGGGTTCATGGGTGACTGTGACCCTAAATTTGAGCCTGAGCTTTTTATTGCTAGAGTTAAATATTCATCTCGACCTTAGAAAGTTCGTTTGGAGGTGGTTACTCTTTTAAAATTTTTTTTTTCTTAAATTTTTAAAATCTCAGAACAGAAGCCCTCATGTTTAAATATGACAAATGATCTAAACTTAGAAGTTAAATTCTGTGGTATTTTATGATATTTTTTTATTAACTTCTTTATTTTTTGTAAACTAATTTATAACATCCCAATAAAAGATTCACGACGTAAAATTACACAAGTTTTTAATATGGGATCAATGTTGCAAGTTGCAACCAAGGGCGTAGCCAGGGAGGGGATTATGGGGGTTGTAATCATAGGTGGGCAGCGATTGGGGGGGGGGAGGAGCGCAAAAAGGGGGGCCCCAGAAAGACACCCAAAGGCCCGAACAAGAACCACCCCACCCCCCCCACACCCCCCCCCCACCTTTTTGGGCTTGCTGAGGTAAAAATTTGGGGGTCCTGAGAAAACAATTTTTAAAATTTTCTCACGCTGCACTCCGCTTAGGGCTCGACATTTATATACCTTTTTACAACTTTTAAGTGATGAATTTTAATGACAATTTTTTTTAAAATTTTTCGTGTTGTCGTACGATTTTTAATGTTATACTTTTTTAAACTTAAATTCTCCAAGTTTAACTTAAAAAAAACAATGCAAATAACTGCAAAAAATCACTTCGCGTTAAAAAATTTTTCCGCTGTCGCACGATTTTTAATGTTATACTTTTTAAACCTAAATTTTCCAAGTTTAACTTAAAAAACAATGCAAATAACAGAAAAAAATTACTTCGCACGAAAAATTTTACTCCTTGTTAATGTCTGTTTTAGGGTATTTTGAAAATTTGAAATACAACCCCATACAACCCCACTCCCTTTAAAAAATAACCCCCCATAGGCGGACAGCCTCCCAGATTTTGGAGAGTGGGTATACGGTATACCCGATCCCCGAAATTGGGGGGGGGGGCGTCCTAAAAATTTTTTTGGGTATACCTCAAATACCCCATTTTTAGCGTTTTTTGTACTGGGACCCCCAAAATTTTAGGGAAGGGGGGGGGTGTCCAGGGTACCCCCAAATTTTAGGGGGAGTGTCGGCTATATTCGGGATTTTTTTTTGGGGGGGGGGTATGAACCTAACTAAAAAAAGCGCTAACTGACCTTTTTCCAAATAGTTCTGCGGTACCCAGTCGGGTATGATGCGACTGCTGCGGTTGGCGATGTAGGTCCCGTACTGCGGCATGTCGGGGATTTCAACCCCCTCATCGATTTCGTTGAAGTTTGGTGGCGGCGGCAAAGGAGGTGAATCTAAGATACAAGTGTAGGGTAACTGACTTAAATCCGTCCATCCTAAATTTCGGCCGCTGACTGTTATTTTTCCCATGCACAGAGTTATGAAGTGAACTTCGTATGACTGGAAGATAGATTGTCATGTCATCTATCTAGCCATAATAACTTGGCACATGAAAAAATAACAGCGGTTGGCCGAAATTAAGGCTGGCCGAATTAAAGTCAGTTACTTTTCGAAAATCTGAAGCCGTAACGACAGAACTTGGAGCCGCAAAAACTTTTTAACTTTAAGAACCCAAAGGAAATTGGCTTGGGTTTTAGGTCTCAACAAGTTTAAACAAACGGCACCTAAATTACACGTTTGAGCCCCCCTTCTCCAATTTTTGGCATTTTCTATTTTTCAGGAACAACATTTCCAAAATCAAAAAACAGCAAATGAATGCAATAACCTCAAAAAAAAATAATAAAAAAATTTAGTTTTTCGAGTTTATATCTGTATCATTCAGTAATTTAATTTATGATACTTATCTACCGCTTCAGTTTTTGTTCACGTAAAAGTTGTTTAAAAAACAAAATGACAGTCCTAATAATCTATGATGCCGTCACTTACCAATGTTTCTCCCTGCACAGAACAATTTTAAGCACACAAGAGGTGTGCTTGCGACAATACGGTAATTGCACAATTTTTTGCGACAATAAACCTAATATGTCACAAACGTAATCAGATCTGTGCACTGCCCCCTTGGGATTTTATTAGGGGGCAATTCCAAAACGGGGGGGTACGTGGGACAATAAAACGGGGGGGAGCAAGCAGGGGAGAAAAAAAGGAGAAAAAAAGAGAAAAAAAGGGCAACGGAAAAAAGAGACAAAAAAGCGAAAATAAGGTAAAAATAGGTCTAAAATGGCTTAAAATACATTGAAATAGGTTAAAAACTGCAAAATTCGCGATGATGGCGTCATCATAGGTCAAAAATGGCGCCATAATTTTAGGGTACTTTTTCATTTTTTGGCGGGACGGGGGGCAAATCCTTTAATAAAGCGGGGGGCATTTCCAGACCGTGCACAGGTCTGCGTCAATTTTAGTTTTTACGGATATAGTTATACTTTTTCGGTAATATTAAAAAGAAGATTTTATGTAAGACCATCGTGATGGATGCCCTATTTAATTTCAATGGGTAGATTCTTTACCTTTTTAAATACAACAATATTTCCTTGCTTAAGTTATTCAAAAACAGTAGGTACATTAAATTTTAGGACTTTAATAAATAAAGCAACTTACTTTGACCACCATACAAATAATTTGGGGAAGGCGGAGGCGGAAAACGTTCTAAATACATAAAAATTTCAATTATAAAAATCATTTTAATTGTTGCAGCAATATTTAAAGTATTATTTCTAAAGACTCAACTATTACTATTTTTATAATGACCATAATTGCTTATAAATTTTTTACTGGTTTTGATAAATAATGCACCAAAATCAAAAACCAAAACAAGATCACACGTTTAAAAGAATGTGATTTTTTTAATTAACCCAACTAAAAACAATAAACAGAAACCTAAAGCTAATGCGACTTAAAACCATAGGTGGGCAACCTCCCGGATTTTAAGGGGGGGTATACCCGACCCCCGAAATTTGGGGGGGTGTCCTAAAAGATTTTTTGGATATACCTCAAATACCCCATTTTTAGCGTTTTTAGTACTGGGACCCCCAAGTTTTGGGGGGGTGTCCGCGTCCGGGGTACCCCCAAATTTTAGAGGGGGGGGGGGGGTAACGGCTATAATGGGATTTTTGGGAGGTATGACCCCCAACCGCCCCTGCCGTGCCTGAATTACTTCCCCCCGTGCCCAGGTATGACTACCACCAAACTAACTTGTAATACGTCATTCCAAATTATTTCGAATAAGATCTTCATTTTTATCTTTGTAATTTAAATTTTGGAAGGGGGGTGTCTGGGGTACCCCCAAATTTTAGGAGGAGGTGTCGGCTATAATAAGGATTTTTGGGGGGTATGTACCACCCTCCTTGCCTACCTGTGCTTAAAACATAAGTTTACGAAGAGCCTAAAAGAAAGCCAAAACCTTAGGTTAAATTGTAATCCTAAAATAAGTTTAGAACTAATTTTACAATAAAAATGACCAATACCGTCCTGACTGTAGTTGGGATCCATGTACTGCTGTGGGTGTTTGCCAGAAGAGGCGGGTGTGGAGCCGTTTCCATAGGCGTCTATTGTATGTCGCTGTGCCGCCGGTGCACTCATCTGCCGCTGCTGCATCTTAAATAAATCATACATTTGCGTCGAAAATAGTTTTCCCATCTGTTGTTTTTTTTAGCTGATTTGAATCTCGATGATTATTAAACATACCTATTATAGCAAATTTATTTTAAAATTATTTTATTTTAGAAAATATACGTAAAACATTTGTTATTATTAGACTAAGCACAGTTCACAGTCTAATTCACTTTCAGGTGTTTCATGGCACGCACGAAACACAAATCATAGTTTTAGTTTTTTCGGGTTTTTTTCGTTTGACGATAATTTTCATAAACTATGTTTTAAGGAGGCCTGTTATATTCTAGCAAATAAGAATAATCCTAATTTATTAAATAAACATTCTGTTGAAATTTCTAAGCTTGTTCCTAAAGTTTGTATTCATTTACTTGAGAAGTATACTTTTATGAGATAGTTTTAATAATCTTTTTTGTAAGTTTCTTGTTATCGTTTTGTTTGACTTTTATTATGTATTTTAGGCGTTTTATTTATCATTTTAATCTATTTTTTCCTTTTCACCATGTCTCAAACAAACTTTAATTTTAATTATAACCAGGAACGTAACCAGGGAGGGGCCGCCTTCCCCCAAAACGGTCGGACAGGGGAAAAAATAAGGATGGTGGTTGGGCGGCGGTGGGGAGGCGGCCGCCCCTCCCCCCGAAATGGTCGCCAGATAGTAAAATTTGGGGGTTTTCAGAGGCTAAAAATTCAAAATTTTTAATTCCATTAGCGCCTCGCTAATCGCTCGGCGCCAAACTATAAAATAATTTTAGTACCTCAATTGACCCCCAAAAACCAAAAATTTTTTCCGCTTCGCTTCGCTCAGCGGTCACTTTCTATAGTATACATACATATATCTCGCTATTTATCTTGCCTTCCCTGCCCTTTCTATTGGCGGTCACTTTCCATACCTAAGAACAGTGTATTATCTAAAAGACCACACATTTAAACTTGTTTAATTCGGTAAGTGGGTGAATTTGCTTTTTGGTTAGGCGGTTATAAAATTTCGGGAGAGTCCAACCTAAAAATTTAGATGGTTAAGTAAATTTGGGTATGTTAAATAACACTCTATGTATGGACTATTAATGAAATCGAGCCAATAGTTCAATTTACTTCTATCAACCATACAGCAATGCCAGCATAGGTGAGAAAGGGGGGAGGGGCAGGGTGGGGTCCACCTCCACCCCCCCCCTAGCCTCGAAATTTTGAGCCTCCTCTAGACGAAAATCTAGGCCCCCCTCCCCCAAATTTCCGAATTTTTTACCCCTGACCCTCCTCTAGAATTTGAAATCTGACCCCACCCCTCCCCCCTCGGGAAATTTTAAGGTATTTTTTTATACTAAATGTTCTTCCAAAAACGTAAATTTTTATCACATATTCATGCTTTAACACCCTTTTTATACCAGAATATCGCTTTTTATTCAATAAAATGTAGTATTATCCTATAAAAAGAACAGTTATTAATGTTATTATGGTTTAAAACTGTTTTGCTTTGGACACTGGACCCCACCTGACCCCTCTTCAGATTTCAAAATTTCGCACCCCGGGTCGACCCCCCTAAAAAGCTAGGTGGGGGTCCGGACCCCCCTGGGACCCCCCCTCCTAGAATTCAAAATTCGATTTACCCCGGGTAACCACCCCTCCCCCAGCTTCCCCGACCGTTCTCACGTATGGGGAATATAAAAATATTCGATCGGCCATAATATTTGTGATATAAACCGCATATTTTACGAATAAAAGCTTCGACGATTAATAAAGTTTTACAGACATGATTATTATTATCAAAATACACCAAAATTGTTAACGATACATTATTTTCACTCTAGTTATCTGAAGACTGAAATATTATAACTTAAGTACTTTAGCTAGTAATAATATAACTCTTTACGGCGTCACCTTCTTACATGCCCGAGCGTTTACTTACAAGCCTGATCAAAATAAAAAGGAAATTTAAAAAATCGCAGTTTTTGTTGTGATTAAAATTTACCAAATATATTGCTTAATTTCCAATGTTTGCTAGCTTACATTACCAATTTTAAAGCAAAATCAAATGTTAATAGAACAGAACTCCAGTACGAATAGGAAGGAAAACATTCTTTAGTTTTTATGCACTCATTTTGCGAAAGTATTAAAGCCAGAAAGCTATAAAGAAAGTTTAGAACAGACCTGTGCACGGCCCCTCCCAGTGGCGTGCCCAGGGGGGGCGGAGGGTGGGGCGGCCAACCCACCCTTACGTTTTTTAAATTTTGGAAGAGAAAACATTTTTTCTTTAATATTAATACAGAAACTTTCCTAGTGCCTTCCAAAAGCATATTAATAGTCAAAAAACCAAAATTTCCCCGCTACGCGGGTAGTTTAAATTAACAATTTATCTTAGTTTTATGATATCAAATCGATTATCCCGTTCAGTAATTAAGACATACATGTTTAATTAAACTATTATCAAC
Source organism: Microlaimidae sp. YZB2_3 (assembly GCA_030248175.1). NCBI lineage: Eukaryota > Metazoa > Nematoda > Chromadorea > Desmodorida > Microlaimidae > Microlaimidae sp. YZB2_3. The sequence goes on from JASAMX010033981.1 coordinate 49,229, forward strand.
ACTATTATCCTTTTATTAACGTTTTAAATACATGTTTTAAATGTATAGGTATAAAATACTTTAGTATCATCTGGAATTAAAATTTCTAGTGTATTTTAGCGCCTTAAATTAAAAATTTTCTTCCCCGGGGGGCATTCTGCCCCGAACCCCCCTGACAAGGGGCTCTGTCCTTTGACCCCGCTGGGGGGCTCTCGCCCCCCAGACCCTCCATATTTCGAGGGCTGTCGCCCTCCAGACCCCCATATCTGGGGGGCTGCAGCCCCCCGACCCCAAATATCTGGGGGCTGCCGCCCCCAGACCGCCCATATCTGGGGGCTGCCGCCCCCCAGACCATACATGGGCACGGGGGGGGGGTTGGGAGGAACCCCCCTAAATTCTGAGAAAGGGGGTTTAACCCCCCACTCAGAAGTGGGGGGAGAAAAGGTTAACCCCCCACCCTAATTTTAGAAAAATGAAGAAAAAATGTCTTTAAAATGACTTCTAACTGCCTCCAAACTTAAGTTTTGAGGTCAAAATGAATGTTTTAAGCAATAAAAAGCTCAAAAATGCAATAAAAAGGTGTTTTTGACCTAAAATTAGCGTTTTTTACCTATTTTTCTTTCAAAATCGAAAAACGATATGGGTAAAATGCACTCCAAAAAAACGATATGGGTATTTTGCGTTTCTCGGATTTTAACCCCCCTCCCTATTTGTGGTTTAACCCCTCCCCCACTCCGGACCAACTTGCCCATGTATGCCCCAGACCCCCCATATCTGGGGGCTGCCGCCCCCCAGAACCCCCATAACTGGGGGCTGCCGCCCCCCCCAGACCCCCCATATCTGGGTGGCTGCCGCCCCCCAGACCCCTCATATCTGGAGGGGCCGCCGCCTTCCAGACCCATCGTCAGGGTTAGTATTTACCCCCCCCCCGCGAGAACGCCCTCCCCCCCAAATAAAATCCTGGACACGCCAATGCCCCCCCGGGTTTTACCGGGGGCAATTACAAAACGGGGGGCATGGGGGGGCAACTTTTTTTAAACGGGGGGGGGGCAAGCAGGGGAGAAAGAAAAAAAAAAGAGAAAAAAAGAGAAAAACAGAAGGGAAAATGGAAAAAGGGACAAAAAAAATCGAAAATAAGGTAAAAACAGGTCTAAAATGGCTTAAAAAGCATTGAAATAGGCTAAAAACTGCAAAAAAATTGGCGATGATGGCGTCATAATAGGTCAAAAATGGCGTCATAATTTTTGGGTACTTTTTCATTTTTGGGCGGGGGGGGGCAATAAAACGGGGGGGGGGGAATCCTCCAATAAATCGGGGGGGGGGGCATTACAGACCGTGCACAGGTCTGTTTAGAATATAATTTTTTCACCACTTTAACCCAATTTGTAAATACTCCTGCTTAACAAGCTGCAAGCCCGATTAGCTGTTAGTTTTGAATTTGCTTTCTACCTGGTGCTGCTGGGAAATTCGATGGGTACTGCCCGTCTGGACCGTGAGTCCGGGGTATCGGTTGTCCGGCACGGACATCTGTGCCATTGGCGCTTTGGGAGGAGCTATTGTTAACGGGCCCCTGTAGTCGCGGGAAGAAGAAGGCAATTTTACCTAAAATTTTTAGTTATTTTGCTGAAAAGAAAATAAGCTGCTACACGTTAAAACAAGCAAACTTTTAGAAAGCAACAGAACGTTTCAATTGATGAGCAACGTTTCTAAATTTGGGAGTATACTATTTAAACTAAAAATTACTGGTAACTTTAAAAAATTAGCAGGACTTTGGGAATAGTACGTGTAAGATGAAAATAAGCAATAGCAAAAAATGATAATGATTATTTTCAGGAACATAGGTCGAACGGGAGCCTCCCGAATATTTATGAGGAGTAGGTATAGCAGAAAACAGAAATTGGAATACCGAAGGCGACCAAACACTTAAGAGATAGTAATAAAATCTATGTTTTGCGTTTTCAGCCCCGAGAGTAAATCCTTTTAATTTTGAGCGAAATTCGGCAGCTTTAATTAGAAGGTGGGATGGACATGGAAAACAAAAATTTATTTTTATTTATGCTTAAATATGATAAGATAATAATCCTCAGATTTTTTTGCAAGTGGACTTTGGTTGAGTAAACACAACTATATAAAAACATTAAAACTTGCGATGTATTTTTTTGGGGGCATAGGTAGGCAGAAGGGGCTATGTTGGGAGAGGGTTATAGGTGTCGGAGGGAATCGGGATTTCGGGGGGTATAAGTTATACCTCCCAAAATCCCTATTCCCGCCGACACCCCCCTAAAATTTGGAGGTATCTCAGACACTTTCCTAAAATTTGGATGGTCCCATTAGTCGTAAAAACGCTAAAAACGGGGTATTTAAGATACACCTAAAAATTTTTTTGGGACACCCCCCCAAATCTCGGAGGTCGGGTATACCCTCAAAATCCGGGAGGCTGCCCATATATGTTTGCGGGTATGAATATATAACAAAATATGCCCACAAATAGATACTTTTAACTTGTAGCAAAGCAACTATATAGAAAACGAAACATTAAACATTGACTGTGCGCGCGTAGCATGTTAATTTAACTTAGATAATAAGATTTAAAAAAGTTAGCATATAAAGCATGTTAGCATACATTTTTAATTAGCTGCTTGTTCTTGACTTTTCTATTTAACACTTAAAAATTACATAATGTCGGATTAAAAATATTAGATATTCGCATCGATCAGTTGTGGAGCAGAGTAAGGCAAATATTTTTTGCATTTGTTTATATTTATTTATTTATTGATCGATATGGATGAAAGAACAAGAGGTAATGGATACTATCTTAAACCAAAAAAAAAAAACTTTAAATGGTTTCAAAAACTTTTTTTGTAATCGTATTATTAGCACAAAATGGAATAACCTACCCAAAGAAATTTTATCTAGTAAAACATTAATAAATTTCGGAAAAAATTAAGAGCTTATAATTGTTTGTAATAGCGCTTATTTATTGTGGTAATATCTATGTATTTTTACTGACATTGTATTCTTTTTCTACTTGCATGTAAAGCAGTCGTAGTAATGACCTGTGCATTTTACTAATAAATGAATTTTTTAAATAGTTTATTCTTTATTTTAGTAATAGTTGCAAAACTAAACTAAAAGACTGTCCAAAACAAGAACAAAAATTTGCTTTTTTCGATTATTGTTTATTTGGTTTGTTTTCGATAATTGGTTATTATTCGTATTTAAAAACGTAGGTGGGTAGCTCTGTCTTTGATTTTATATTGTACGCATCCTTGAAAAAGAAAAACTTTGACTAAATTATTTAGAAGAAATGTTGTCTCAGTTAACTTGTGGAGTGGGCAAACCGAAAATTAAAAAAAAAGAATTGTCGACTAATTTTTTAAACTTTGACTTTGAAAAAAAAGCAAAATAAGGACCGGAGAATATGTTTTGAACTGAGTCGTTAAAAATACGGAAACGTTTTGCAATTCAAAAGTATGAAAATGACGAACAACAAGACAAAAAATGGTTTGTAACTTTTTTTGTAGGGTACACAATTTATTGCTAAGATTACATTCAATCTGAACGTCGGAACAAAGCTATCGTCGTCACTCTGACATAATGAGTCAAAAGCGTCGTAAAATACTCGTAACTGTGACTTTTTTATATCTTAACAAAAATAATTTAAACAAAATGAGTCAGAGTCACGTTGATTTTATACTAAGTGTGACTCTTCGTGTCAGAGTAACGACGGTATAATAAGTATCTCCGGGTTGGTACTAACAATTTTTCTACCGCACAATATTGGTTTTGTACAAAATATGAATCATATTAAGCACTTACTCCGGAGTACTGGCCGTCCCCCGCGGGTATGCTACTGCTAGCCCCGCTGCCTGAACTTCCTCCGCTAACAGTGGAACCCGTTCTCGCTACGCCCAGTCTTGGCTGTTGCACTGATTGTTGTGGACCCAGCACTCTTACACCGTGCCCTATAATACGCATTACATAGCAGTGGCGTGCCCAGGATTTCATTTGGGAGGGGTAGCGGTCTGGGGAGGGGTAAATACTAACCCTGAAGGAGGCTCTGGAGGCGGCAGCTCCCCAGTAATTGGGGAGTCTGGAGGGCGAGACCCCCCAGCGGGGTCAAGGGGCAGAGCCCCTTGTCAGGGGGGTCCGAAAGGCAGAATGTCCCCCGGGGGAGAAAATTTTTAATTTAGGGCGCTAAAATACCCTAGAAATTTTAATTACAAATGATACTTATCACAAAATATAAGGTTTTTTATACCTATACATTTAAAACAGGTTAAAAATTATTAACCTTTTATTAACGTTTATAGTAGTTTGATTATGCCTTAACTATTGCACGGCATAATCGATTTAAAATCGAAAAACTAAGACAAATTGTGAATTTAAACTACCCGTGAAGCGGGGAAAATTTGGTTTTTTGACTGTTAATATGCTTTTGGAAGGCATCAGGAAAGTTTCTGTATTAATACTAAAGAAAAAAATGTTTTTCTCCCAAAATTCAAAAAACTTAAGGGTCCCCCTTTACGAAAAAATCTGGCTTCGCCGGATTTCGGGGGGGGGGCGGCCGCTCACCCCTCAGGGCACGCCACTGTTACATAGTTATTACTTTGAAAAAAAAAACAAGGCTTAAATACGACTAAATATTTTCACCTGAATCCTGAATGCAATCTCTGACCTGTCAAGGGACAAAAAATATTTATCATCTGCCAAAGCCCTTTCTTATTACTTTGGTTGCCCAAATAATAATCATTACTTTTGTTTTTTTATCAAACATGTCTGGGGTCTGGCCATAGGTGAGCTGGGCAACCTTTAGATTTTTTAAAAATTTTGACTGCTTCTTTTTAGTTGTGGAACATTCCTTAAAAACTAAATTTTTAAGGTTTTTAACATCAAGGCTCTTTAAACTTTGCAAGGGGTTAACTGGGTTTTTCTTTTTACTAAAGTTTTGTCATTTAATAAGAAAGTAAAGAACAAATGGCAGAGTTAGTGTTAGTGAGTTATGGTTGCATGTAGCTGTTTAAACTCAATATTGGCTAAACAAACACACTAAAATAAATATTGATTTTAAGCTAAAAATGAATCAGAACTTCTTAAAGGTAAAGTACATCATGATTTTCAAATTACAAAACATAGTTCATTATTTTCATTTATAGCTAATTGTCTCAATTGAATTGAGCTAATTCATTCGACTTTTTAAAATAATTAGGTAACGACTTTTAAAATAATTAGGTAAAAGTAATGTCGGATCTTTTATGGAATTTTATTATTTTACATAGGTTTTAAAATACGGTACAATTAAAAATTTAAGGCTTCAACAACAGTAAAGATTATTTTTATTACCTATCAGTTAAAGAATAAAAACAATATCTAAAAAAAGCATTATTTTAGCAAACAGCTGAAGCTGATAACACAAACCTATCCGCGATCTGGAAATGTCCCCCTCCGCTATATTAACACAGTGCTCGTGTTCCCCGTTTTATTGCCCTCCACCAGGTCAAAAATTTAAATAATACTAAATTTTCAGGGGGAGGAGGACAATGAACAGGTCTGTTTCTAGAGTGCATATGTCTTTTTTTAGAGCCGTGAAGAGGTCTGGGTACAAAATGAATTAAGAAAACAATAAATCCATACCTAGTTCGTCCAAGATTGAATAATCAATATTTCTACGTTGATATCTGGTCGGTTTCTCTTGTTGAACCGGAGCCACAATTTTATGTTGTTTTTGAATAATTTTATTTGTTGTTAGTACGCCGATTTCTCTTCGAGCTACTTTTTCTTTGTGAATGTCAACAATCTAAAAACATAAAATCTGCTAAAAAATTGCTACAGTTACGACCAATTTAGGGTGTATTATTAGCCAGTACTACTGGCTAATGCCCAGCACATACCTGACTTTTATATTATTACTAATATTTTGAAACCGTTAATTATAAATGTGAACATAAAGTTTACGTACAAAATTCGTGCACGCAACAATTTTTACTTGAGACTTTATAATTTCGTTCTAAGCTTGAACTAAATTTTTTTTACAATATAATCATTACAAAGCTTTGTTTTAGTGTAAATTTTTGCTTATGATTAGTTTTATAAAAATAGGAAAAATAAAGTTTATGTGCCAAAATTTGTTCGCAAACATTGAATTATATTATTAAGCTTTACTTATGATGATGTCATGGGAATCAGAAGAAGACACGAAGGCTAGAATGCTAAACAAATAAATAAAAATTACAAACACCACCCACAAATAAAATAAAATAAACTTTACCTGTGCAATATTATTAACTTGAGATTCAATATCGCCAATTTTGTCCGTTTGTAATTCTATCATTTGCAACAAGTTGGAGGCGAGCGTGTTAATCTGATAAGCTACACTTGCCAGCGATTGTATTGTATAGTTTTTTGTTTCTTGGAGTGCAGATTTTTTATCTTGAGCCTAAAAATTAATTAAATTACAATGTAGATAATCAGTACTTTTAGATGTGCACGAATGTCATTCTTTAAAATCCGTGGATTTGCTTTTCTATTTAATGCATTTTTACAATATTTTATTAAAATTTTGAAGGAAAACGGATAAAAAAGTAATAGTTTGGGCAAAACTGAGTTTTATTAATTTTTGGGCTTTTAACTGCTCAAACACTTGGCGTCACAGCTTCGACACAGCAACTTATCTCTGCTCCGTTCTCAAGACCACGCCAATGAATAAACTCTTCTATTCTCTTCTATTTACAGAAAGAAAATACTTTGGGTTTTTGCCATACATGGGCAAGTTGGTCCGGAGTGGGGGGGGGTTAAACCCCAAATTAGGGGGGGGGGGGGTTAAAATCCGAGAAACGCAAAATACCCATATCGTTTTTTTTCTGGAGTGCATTTTACCCATATCGTTTTTCGATTTTGAAGGAAAAATAGGTAAAAAACGCTAATTTTAGGTCAAAAAGCCCTTTTTATTGCATTTTTGAGCTTTTTATTGCTTAAAACATTCATTTTGACCTCAAAACTTAAGTTTGGAGGCAGTTGGAAGTCATTTTAAAGACATTTTTTTTCTTCATTTTTCCGAAATTGGGGGGGGGGTTAACTTTGTCGCCCCCCCCCACTTGTGAGTGGGGGGGGGTTAAACCCCCCTTCTCAGAATTTGGGGGGGGGGGTTAACCCCCCCAACCCCCCCCCGTGCCCATGTATGGTTTTTGCCCATTCCCCTCAGTTTTGTTAAGTTTTTATAACCATTCGCTGAGGTGACAACCACTTTGAAAATGGGGAGTAGGGTGAGTATACCCCATAGCCTCGAAATTTTGCCCCTTTCCGTAGAAAATTCAGTCTCCATGCCCAAAAATTTTAGTTTTTTTGACCTTACCCTTTACATCTAACCCACTCCCTCTTCCTTCAAGAAAAATTTTAGTTACCCTCCCCCTAGAAAGCCGGGGCGAAGGGCTTTGACTCCGACCCATAAGTGGCTCGTCTCTCGGATTTTAGAGGGGCATAGGTGGTCAGGTGGAGGGTTGGAGGGTTATACATTACTCCCCCCCCCAAAAAAAAAATTTCCCTATACTGCCGAAACCGCCACCCCTAAAATTTGGGGGTACCTACTCCGGACACCCGCTTCCAAAATTTGAGGGGTCCCAGTAGTACTAAAAACGCTAAAATGGGAATATTTGAGGCAGTGGTGTGCCCAGAGAGGAAGGGCGGGAGGAAGGGGGCGGCCGCCCTGCTCCCTCCTCGAATTTCCGCGAAGCTGAATTTTTTCGTAAGAGATTCCTTACGTTTTTTGAATTTTGAAAGTGAAAAATTTTTTCTTTAATATTAATACAAAAATTTTCGTGATGCTTTTAAAAAGCATATTAATAAATAATCAAAACCAAATTTTCCCCGCTTCGTGGATAGGTTAAATTGCCAATTTCTCTTAGTTTTTCTAACTTTAGAACTTAAAACTTAGAAACCAAAAACTTAAAACTTAAAAATTAGGAATTTAGTAATTTTAGATGTAAAAATACGCAGTAAACAAATCCGAGAATATGAGTATAAGTTTTAAAAAAAGCGGAAGTGGATTTTTGGTACTCTAAAATTCCTATTTAGTACAGTACTTTACTACAAAATTTTTAATCAATAATATTATTGAGCACTTGGCTTCTGTTATTAATTTTTAAGCTTCACCCGTTCCCAAGCTTCCGTTTTGAAAAGCTACCTCGTATTATAATGGTAGTAGTATCTTTGTTTGATCATCATGATGGTGTGTATATCGCACTGTACTGTATTAAAATTATGTAGCTTTGGGTTAAAATTTTGAGCAAACGTTTTTAATTCAACGTAAGATTGTCTTGAAAATAAATTAAATTAAATACTTATGTAAAACCATGTACCCTCCGCCTCTATGTATATAAATTTAATAATTAATTTAATTTAACCCAAAAACATTTTGAAGAGGGTTTACAACAAGAAAAATTAATAAAAATGTTTTCGTTTTTAGTGCAGGGTACACAATCATGACCGCATAAATCTGGATGCTGCAGCTGCACCATCTACAAACAAATATTTATTTGACTACACCAGAAAGAAAGACTATTGCAAAACGAGTAGAAAACCATAAAACAAAACCCCATGGACAAAATTCCCATAAACAGTATAAATTCCGCATGAAGTAGAAGTAGAATCAATTCCTCATAAATACAATGCGTTTGCAACATTTAATATTTCCTTCAAATTTTTACACTTGGAAAATAAAAATCAAGTTTATCATGATAAAATTTATCTTGATTTTAAGACTTTGTTTTGGTAAAAAGTGAAACTTTTTTTAACGTTTTTGTAATAAAAGCCAAATTTCTGAAATAAATTTTAGTTTGTATACGCATTTTTCAATGTTATGGGGAATTAGCACTGTTTGATGGGGAATATGGTCATGATGGGGTGGGGAATATAGTCCATGATGGGGATATGACACTACTTTTACGGGTATTTTGAACGTCATCTTGCAAAAAACGTATTCCAAATGTATAAAATCACTGTGTTTGATTTCATTTTAGGTTAGAACGGGTTAATGAATCTGATGATGTGGTGATAGGTAATTACATCAAAATAGGGTGTCTTACTTGTAAGTAATTAGCTTCACAATATGCTGCCACTCGTTCTAAATTGGCATAGCTGCTTTCTAAACTCTGTCTAGATTCTGGAATTTCGGTTTCTATTAAACTTCGCAATTCATTTATATCATTCCGACCACTGTCAGTAATCATGGCTATTATTATTATATTCCACTGACAGATATATCGATATCAAAAGCTTTTAGTCTTCAGAACTTCACAAGAAAACATATCTTTAATTAAATTAATGTAGTTATAAAATATGCACATAATTTTAGCAAAAGCTTAGAACCGACTGTGATTATTTCTGTTTCTTTGTTATTCGTACGTCAGGGCCGAGTTGCCAGGTCTAAAAATAAAAAAAGGGGCGAGCCTGAGATTAACTAACACCAAGCTAGCCCATCATGAATTAACGAGAAAAAAGTTAGCTTCGTGAGGCTCGCGAGGCTGGCGCTTCACAAAAATTTTCCGGACAGGGAAAATTTTGGCTCACTCTGTTTTACTACATTTTTTTACTTGACTTCTATTTTTAAGGTTAAGCTTACGCGTTATTAAGCCTAAGCAAAGCCTAAAAACAACCTAAACTTTTTTGCGCAGCTATTTGTTAAAGTTTAGGTTGTTTTTAAGGCTTCGCTTAGGCTTAGGAACACATAGGTTTAACCTTAAAAATAAAAGTCAAATAAAAAAAGTCGAACAAAACCGAGTTAGCCAAAATTTGCGGTAAACTAGCTAACTCAGTTTTACTCGACTTTTTTACTCAACTTTTATTTTTAAGGTTAAGCTTACGCGTTACTAAGCCTATGCAAAGCCTAAAAAACAACCTAAATTTTTTTCCGCGCAGCTATTTGTTAAAGTTTAGGTTGTTTTTAAGGATTGGTTTAGAAGCTTAGGAATTGTAGTAATCCCAATTTAAGTAAAATTAATTATAAAAGTTTTCATATTTTAAAAATAAAATTAAAACCTATTTATAAAAACTTAGTAGTTTTTGCCTGTCTGGCAAAAATAGTTTCAGAGTTTTGAGCTGCCCACTTGTCTAGCCTGGATCACGGGGACTTGGGAGGAATGTAAAATCCTTGCCAAGTCCCCGGGAATCATGACGTGGACAAGAGAGTATTTAAGCCGAGGATCGGCTTCTGGAGTTATAATTTATATTTTGCTTCATATTATAATGTTACAAAATACTAACTCCCAGAGCCAGCTCCAGTCAAGACTCTAAAACTGTTTGTGCCAGACAGTGAGAACTCCTTAGAAGTTCCCACTTTCCAGACTTTGGGATTTAGAAGACTGAAGCCAAAGAAGATTGTGCCCCCACAAGGCCTAATTGTGGGTTGTAAAGACTGTGCTATATAAATACGTTTGCTTTGTCTCCTATACACGACTTAGTAAACATTTAGCACACACACACTTAAGATAAAGACTGTGTAACGTCCTTCCACAAAACTAACCACCGAATAGGGCCTTAAGAAGAAAAAGAGCTACCAGACGGGACGTTACAGAATGCAAAGGCTTAACCTTAAAAATAAAAATCGAGTAAAAAAAGTCGAGTAAAAGCCTATGCGTTCCTAAGCCTAAGCGAAGCCTTAAAAACAACCTAAACTTTAACAAATAGCTGCGCGAAGAAAGTTTAGGTTGTTTTTTAGGCTTTGCTTAGGCTTAGTAACCCATACGCTTAGCCTTAAAAAAAAGTTGAGTAAAAAAAAGTCGAGTAAAAAAAGTCGAGTAAAACCGAGTTAGCCAGTAAAACCAAGTTAGCAGGTTCCCGGAAATTTCGTCTTCTACATTATGTCTTTCAACATCTCGTCTTCTACAACTTGTCTTCGGAAAGCTCTCTTTTAAACATCTCGTCTTCGGAAAACTCGTTTTTTCGATGCGATTTTGTAAACGTAATTTTTAGTTTCTCGTATCTTGCGAGTTAAACCATGGATCGAAAACATTTTTTTCCTAAGCCTAGGCAAAACCTAAAAATCAAGTTAAATTTTATCATGATAAATTTTTCCTGAATGATTTGTTTAGAAAAACTGCGAACCTAAGCCTAAGCAAAACCTAGAAATTAAGCAAAATTTTATTGTAGTAAATATTTAATAGTCTGTTTTTTTTAATTAATGAGTAAAAACCTTATTATTTTCCTAAGCCTAAGCGAAACCTAAAAATCAAGCAAAACTTTATGGTTTGGGCGGAAACTCGCCTGGGTGAAATACGTTTACAAAATCGCATTCCAAAGACGATTTTCCCGAAGAGGAGATGTTTAAACGACGACATTTCCGAAGACGAGATGTAGAAGACGAGATGTTTAAAGATGAAATGTAAAAGACAAAACTTCCGCAGGGTTTCCAGGTCTAAAATACAAAAAAGCGCTATTTTTTCGACAAAAAGGGGCAAAAGGGGCTATCAAAATTTTTAAAAAATGCCAAAACTTAAAAAAGAGGCTATTTTTGGAGAAAAAAGGGGCTATTTTTAAAAAAACTTCAAATTTGATTAATAACTGCAAAAATAAGGACTATACACATATTTGACAGTATTTTAAGCTATTTAGAGCAGTATTTACGCAGTTAAAAGCTAACAACTTTAATACTAATTCATTAAACAATCAAAATCTTTTTATTTTATATGCATACAAAAACACTTTTTTAATTTAACATTTTCAACTCATGGAGCTTTTTTATAAGCGGAGGCTGGGTAAACATTTTTAAATAAACACAAAACAAATAAATTTTTAATAAATCAAAATTAAAAAAAAAAAAAACTAATGGGCCTACAATTTTTTTTTAATTTGAAAAATTTTGGCAGCATAACAATTTGAGCATAACAATACAATGGTAAAAGTTCCATACGTGTACCAAAATTCGATTTGACCGATTCAAAAGTAATTACAAATTTTAAAACATCTTTATAGCATAAATCAAACACGTAGACCTCATTTTTGTGGTTATTTTTCGGATTTGAGCTTCTGAAAAAAAGTTATAAGCCAATTTGTACCCGAAAATTGCTCTTTTTTGGCATGTACAATTTATGTTATTAAGAAATCGAATTAATATATTCTTTTGTATTACCAAGTGACTGGCAGTTACAAATATACTTTTATTTTTTTCATCGTAACTACCAATTTTTTTATAGTAACCATTCAAATACTTACCAAATTTTAGTTGGGAAAAAATTAAAATTCTTAAAAAACAACTTATTTTTAAAAAAATCAACTATATTACAATTTTGTTTGATTTTTAGGTTTTGCTTAGGCTTAGGAACAATAAATCGGTAAAAAG
>JASAMX010033982.1:0-13445 GCA_030248175.1 Microlaimidae sp. YZB2_3
CATGTTTATAATCAATATGTTGCTGAATATATACTTTTTTAAATAAAAATAATAATAAGAAGAAGATAAATTTAAATTACAAATTTATTACGTTGTTTAATTATAATTAGTGCGGTTTAGTTGCATTCCAGACAAAGTTTATCGAACGTTTTCTAATATAGTCGGCGCTATGCCGAGCGCCAATTATTCTAATTATAATTTTTAAAATAGAAAATAATAATAATAATAATAATGATGATGAACATGAATTACAAAATTTACTCACGTTCTCAAAGTATAGTTGGGCGCGGTGCCGTGGGTTAAATTGCTGTGTGGCAGCGCGATTACTCGATAATTACCGAGCGCGCTGGCGTCCCGCGCCACCGACGCTTATTAATATTTTCTAATAAATAAAACTTCTAATTTAATTTTTGTCATCAGTAATGCAAAGAATTAAAAAAAATACTCTGTTGGCTTTGCCTCTTTCCGCGCGGTTGAGCAAGATGTGGTGGGCTGGTTCCGTTTCCGCCACCAATGGAAACTGTCTGCTTTTTTGTGCTGTTTCTATTAAAGGGATGTTGGTTTTCTGCTCCTTACAATCCTTATTGTTGCCAAAGGCTGTCATATTGTGCGTTGGGATTTTTCATTTGTCTATTTTTCAATTTTTTTATTTTGATCAATAAATCGATAACAAATGCTTCCTTAGAAATTGGTGTTATTCCTTCTTTTTTTCTAGTGAGACCATGTTTATTTTTCGACCAATCAATAACGAATGAAGGGAATATCGCTTTCTAAGGATGGAACGTTGGCAATAATAACAATAATAATAATAATAAATAATAATAATAATAATAATAATAATAATAATAATAATAATAATAATAATAATAATAATAATAATAATAATAATAATAATAAGAAAAAGTAAGAAGAAATAATGTCCTAGTTCCAAAATTTACGCACGTTCCCTAATAACGGTTGGGCGGCGCACGGCGATAAATTGCCCCATGGCGCTCCCGCGCCACTCAGACTGTCATTTTTATTTAAATAACAACATGGCTCAAAAACGTTTCTTTTTTATACCAAAGACTCCTCCCTAGCACCCAACAGAAAACGTGCACAATGTTAAGTTAACCGCACTGTAGAAGCGACAGAGCTGTTGTGACAGCCGCCGCGCAGAATAATTATAAAAAAACAATAACGGAAATGCCCATCTGATATTTTAAATTAATTTTATGAGGAAGCCTGAAATCAAAGACACAGCAAAGAGCGACAATAACGTTCGAATTTTTTGTTTTTGAATTTAAACGTAGCGAACTGAGTCAGTTTCATCTTGTTCTTCATATAAAATGGCCCAAAATCTTATACATTCTAACAGATATTCCAAATTCAGATATTATATAAGTAAAAAAACATAATATTAAAAAAACATATATTATGACCAAAAATAATTTTTTATGCTTTTCTAATTTCTTTCTGCACAATAAATGACGTTTTCAGTAGTGTTTAATAAATTTAACTGTGAGTTTATACACAAACACAAGATGCTTTATAATTTATGGAACCCAATTGAAAACGTAGTATTGCTTTTAGTTAGCAACAAGACAAAAGTATGAATTATTTTCTTATAATAAGTGTCATTTTGTGGCTAAAACTCAAATAGTTAAATTTTTCATTAAATTTATTAAAATTTTTGATTGTTTTTTTTTAGTGAAAATAACACAAAAATCCGTTTGTTTGTTCGTTTCTAAAATATATTTATAAATATGATGCATTTTTTAAAATTTTTACTTAATTTATACTCAAAAAATAAATTAGATAAAACATAAATGTATACAAATTGGGTTGATATGATTCCAATGTGTGCTTTAAAAAAAGTTTTTGTCAAGAAACTATTTTGAAAGCAATGATAATTTTGTTATATAATACGCTCAAATTGCTAAGCACATTCTGCAAAATATTAAGTTAGGCTAACACAAAATTATTTTTCCTTTGAAATAACTTTCTAAATTTCAACTATTATATGATTCTGTTTAGCCGTCTCCTAAGTATTGCGAAAAATAAAACCAGCAAAAAAACCATAAAAAATATGGAAATAGTTGGGCCACGCCTTAATTTTGCTACGTATTTAGGCGTGTCAAAATTGGCTTATTTTTAAAACACAAATGTAATGAAGCTAACAAAAGTAAGCTGATGAATGTTCCAATAAACTGTTTTGCAAAAGCTTTTATTTGTGTTATTCTGCATTATCAACATTTTCATACAAAAAAAGTGATTTTTGTGATTTTCTGGATTTTCGCTTTGTGTTTAAACCGCATCAAATTTAGAACAAGAATTTTCAGAACTCTTAAAATAACTTCTATTTAAAGCTCAAAACTTTTTGAATTTTCACGTTTTCATATTTTTATTCAAAATCATTTTGCAATGCGTTTAACTAACTGCGCATTTTAGAATTCCGTTAATTTCTGCCACCTTAAAATTCACGTGAAAGAACCTGTTTAACCCTATTTGATACTTTTTTAAAAACTTGAATACAATACCAATAAAATACCGACCTTTTCAAAATAGTATCGATACTTTTAAAAAAATACTCACTCTTACAAAAACTAGTATTTATTTAGTATTTAAATACTAATTAAATATATTTTTAACCCCTACCCAATACATAAATTCAAGAAATACCTTGTGGTTTTTTGTAACCTTTTTAAAAACCATTGGTTTTAATGAAATCAACTGAATTTCAAAAAAAAAATTTCAGAAAATACTTTAAAAAATATTTTACTTTAAACTATTAAAATTTATAAAAATATTTTTGTAAAATCAAGAAAAAGCACAGTTTAAGCAAAAAACAAAAGAAAAAAATATCTTTAATTTGGCTTGCCAGCAGTACAAAGTTGTTGCATGCAGCAACTCGCCTTATCCGCTATCCGCTATCCGCTATCTGCAATTTGTCCCGGTGTGAACTGACTATCCGCTATCTGCTATCCGCTATCTGCGGTTATTTTACTCTGGTGTGAACGGTTATCCGCTATCCGAGGTAATTCCGGTGTGAACTGACTATCCGCTATCCGCTATCCGCTATCTGTCGGTGTGAACTGGCCTTAACAATTTTGAACCTTAAATAGAAGTTATTTATTGTTATATAGTGCTTCGTTCTAAATTTGATTTAGTTTAAACACAGATCAATAATCCTGAAATTTACAAAAAATTCACTTTTTGTATGAAAATGTTGATAATGCAGAATAATTTAAATAAAAAACTTTTGCAAAAACACTTTATTCAACATTCATCCAGTTACTTTTGTGCTAGTTCATTTGTGTTTTAAAAATAAGGCAATTTTAACACCCTAAATTGGTGGCCGAAATTAAGGCGTGGCCGAAATTAAGTCAGTTACCCTACATAACCCAAAATCATCAACTTTAAGGATAAACGAAACGTTAAAAAAGTTAACGGTGGTATAATTCCACACCAACTCTTGCCTATCTTTGATGTTTAATATCTGACTGCATTCCACCGCCAAGAAATAAGCTGAGTTTTTTTTAATGCATTTTAATAATCTTTGAAAAATTCATCTACCGGTTTTTGATAGTCAAACCTAGTTAATTGGAAGTTGGATTACTCCAGCCCGCACAGATGTTTACTACGAAATTCTTATGAATGCATCCCTCCGCCAAAAGAAAAAACCTGACATTTTTACCGTGTTTTAATTTACTTTCACAACTTTTTGAAATATTGGTACTCTATATCGTGGAAACTGGTGGGTTGAGTACTTGGGTGGAGGAAACTCCATTGACATTGATTTTTACTATATTCAGTATATGACTGCATCCCTCCGCCAAGAAAATAACCTGACTTTTTATTGTGTTTCTATATTATTTTTAAGAAACTTCTTCCGGTCTATTCATAATTTACATAATACAAAATGGTAAATTATGTGTTATGAAAACCCACCTGTACATATGATGGTGCAAATAGGGTTAAACAGGTTCTTTCACGTGAATTTTAAGGTGGCCGAAATTAACGGAATCCTAAAATGCGCAGTTAGTTAAACGCATTGCAAAGTGATTTTGAATAAAATATCAAAACATGAAAATTAAAAACTTTGAGCTTTAAATAGAAGTTATTTTAAAGTTATAAAATGCTTTGTTCTAAATTTGATGCAGTTTAAACACAAAGCGAAAATCCAGAAAATCACAAAAAATCACTTTTTGTATGAAAATGTTGATAATGCAGAATAACACAAATAAAAAGCTTTTGCAAAACAGTTTATTCAACATTCATCCAGTTACTTTTGTGCTAGTTCATTTGTGTTTTAAAAATAAGCCAATTTTAACACCCTAAATTGGTGGCCGAAATTAAGGCGTGGCCCAACTATTTCCATATTTTTATGGTTTTTTGCTGGTTTTTTATTTTTAGCAATACTTAGGAGACGGCTAAACAGATAATATAATAGTTAAAATTCAGAAAGTTATTTCAAAGGAAAAATAATTTTGTGTTAAGTTAACTTAATATTTTGCAGATGTATTTAGCAAGTTGACGTATTATATAACAAAATTATCATTGCTTTCAAATAGTTTCTTAACAAAAACTTTTTTTAAAGCACACATTGGAAACATTATAAACCCGATTAGTACATTTATTTTATATCTAATTTATTTTTAGTATAAATTAAAAAATTTTAAAAATGCATCATATTTATAAATATATTTTAAAAACGAACAAACAAACGGATTTTTGTGTTATTTTAACTAAAAAAAAACAATCAAAATTTTTTTTTTAATAATTTATATAGTTGAAAAACTTAACTATTTGTAGTTTTCGCACAAAATGACACTTATTATAAGAAAATAATTAGTACTTTTGTCTTGTTGCTAACTAAAAGCAATACTACGTTTTCAATTGGGTTCATAAATTATAAAGCATCTTGTGTTTGTGTATAAAGTCACAGTTAAATTTATTAAACACTACTGAAAACGTCATTTATTGTGCAGAAAGAAATTAGAAAAGCATAAAAAATTATTTTCGGTCATAATATATGTTTTAACTTATGTTTTTTTACTTATATAATATCTGAATTTGGAATATATATTAGATGTATAAGATTTTGGGCCATTTTATATGAAGAACAAAATGAACTGACTCAGTTCGCTACGTTTAAATTAAAACAAAATTCGAAACATTCTTATGTCACTCTAGCTGTGGTTTTGATTTCAGGCTTCCTCATAAAATTAATTTAAAATACAATGGGCATTTCCGTTATTGTTTTTTTATAATTATTCTGCGCGGCGGCTGTCGCGACGGCTCTGTCGCTTCTACAGTGCCGTTAAGTTTAACAGTTGTGCACGTTTTCTGTTGGGTGCTAGGGAGGAATTTTTTGGTATAAAAAAGAAACGTTTTTGAGCCATGTTGTTATTTAAATAAAAATGATAATCATGGGTGGCGCGGAAGCGCCATGGGGCGATTTATCACCGTGGCGCCGCGCCAACCATTATTAGGGAACGTGCGTAAATTTTGAAATTCAGAACCTTCTTCTTCTTCTTCTTCTTCTTATTATTATTATTATTATTATTATTATTATTATTATTATTATTATTATTATTATTATTATTATTATTATTATTATTATTATTATTATTATTATTATTATTGTTATTATTCCAACGCTCCATCCTTAAAAGCGATATTCCTCATTCGTTATTGATTGATCAAAAATAAACATGGGCTCACTAGAAAAAAGAAGGAATAACGCAATTTTCTTAGGAAGCACTTGTTATCGATTTATTGATCAAAATAAAAAAATTGAAAAATAGACAAATGAAAAATCCCAACGCACAATAACAGCCTTTTGGCAACAATAAGGATTGTACAGAGCAGAAAACCAACATCCCCTCATAGAAACCGCACAAAAAAAGCAGACCGGTTTTAATTGGTGGCAGAAACGGAACCAGTTCCCAGCGCCATCTGCTTCAACCGCGCGGAAAACGGCGAAAACAACAGAGTATTTTTTTTTAATTCTTGCATTACTGATGACAAAATTAATTCAAAGTTTTATTTATTAAAAAATATTAATAAGCGTCGGTGGCGCGGGAGCGCCACGCGTCGGTAATTATCGGTGGTGCGCGGTGCCACACAGCAATTTAACCCACGGCACCGCGCCAACTATACTTAGAGAACGTGAGTAAATTTTGTAATTCATGTTCATCATCATCTTATTATTATTATTATTTTTAATTTAAAAATTATAATTGCAATCATTGGCGCTCGGCATCGCGCCAACTATATTTAAAAAACGTAGATAAACTTTGTCTGGAGTGCAACTAAACCGCACTAATTATAATTAAACAACGTGGGTAAAATTTGTAATTTAAATTTATCTTCTTCTTATTATTATTTTTTATTTAAAAAAAGTATATCTCGGCAACATATTGATTATAAACATGTCATTGCGCAGCTAAAACTATATTTTATTAGGCTATTTTTTAATTTAATTCAAAAATGTGGTAGACTAGCCTTGAAAAATGCTCTAAAAATAGAGCAGGAAAAAAGGGCGATTTTTCCCCCGGGCGTATGTTTAGACAGAAAAGATGAGGCTGACTAGGCTGAGATGGACATTATGTGGCCTATAGGAAATTTGCATTTGGTTTGGGCAGCTGCTCACTAAATAAAAATTTCTACCATATGATAATGATTTGTTTATACATTGATCTAATCACACAGCACTCTTGCATTTTTTTTAATTTCATGAAATGTCAATTTAAAAAATCATACTCACAGGAATCTTTGAAAAGCGCGGAATCGCCACTTTTTCAAATTTATAGTTGTTTTTTACACATACAAATATAACCTTCTAATTGAAAAAGCGGGATTTCGCGTTTGTCAAAAATTGCTGTGAGTATGATTTTTTAAATTGTTTTGCTGTGAGTATGATTTTTTAAATTGTTAGAAGGCATATGCGCGCGGGCGCGCGCGCGCTAACGCGCTAATGCTATATGTATATATATATATATATATATATATATATATATATATATATATATATATATATATATATAATATATATATATATATATATATATATATATATATATATATATATATATATATATATATATATATATATATATATATATATATAAATTTTTTTGAAATATGGACTAAAAACTGCTTTAAAATTTTTAAAAAATCGTCTTCCAGCGATTTAAAGTGGCCAACAGCTTCATAGTTATCTTACTTCATTATTTTTTAAATAACCTAATTCCTACACAATTTTTTTACAAGCTAGACCATTTAAAGACACACCCTAAAAACCAACAACCAATTCAAAAAATATATATATGTATATATATATATATATATATATATATATATATATATATATATATATATATATATATATATATATATATATAAATTTTTTTGAAATATGGACTAAAAACTGCTTTAAAATTTTTAGAATTGTCTCCAGCGATTTAAATGGTCATAGTTTTACTTCTATTTAAATAACCTAATTCCTACACAATTTGTTTGTTACTATAGTATCAACATCACGTCAACGCGAAGCGTTAGCCGGGGAGTTTGGGGGGTGTCCCCCCAGCCGTCATTTCGGAGGCGAAATTTTTTATAAATACGCACTAAAAACTGCTTAATAATTTGTCTCCAGCGATTCTGTCATAGTTTTACTTCTTTTTCTATAACTTAATGTCTAATCATTTTGTTTGTTACTGTAGTAGCAGCACCAAGCCGACGCAAAGTGTCGACCGGGGGGAGCTAGAGGGGTTTTCCCAGCTGCCGGAGGCGAAATTTTTTAAAATATGCACTAAAAATTGATTGAAAAATGTCTCCAGCCAATCATATGGCTGTAGGTTTATTTTTGCTTTAATAACCTAATTCCTAAGCAATTTCTTTGTTACATACTTTAAATTAATATGATGTTAAAATTTGTACTGTATCCCAAAAAGGTTGTTGCTTAATTCTATTAAAAAACAACCTTATTTAAACATAAATAATTGACTAATTTTTTCAAAAATATATGCACGACTGCGAGGGGCTTGTAACTTATGAGCAAAAGGTGCGGTGGAATATAAAAAAAAGAAAAATACATTGCAGATTTTACTTTCCCGCGAAGCGGGGAAAATTTTTATATTGTTTGATTTAGATGCAGTACATTTTTATATTATTAAGATTTATTATTAAGATTACATTTTTATTTATATTAAGATGCACTACATTTTTATAACCTGAAAATAAAAAAAAGTAAAGAGGGACCGTTACAAAAAATGTCTGGCTTCGCCACCCAGGGGAAGGGGCGGACCGCCCCCCCCCTAAGTATGAAAACGTTCAAAATGGGAAGCGGTCCGCCCCCCCCCCCCCCCGCCCCCTATATACGCTACTTATATATATATATATATATATATATATATATATATATATATATATATATATATATATATATATATATATATATATATATATAAGCCTTGAAAAATGCTCTAAGAATAGAGCAGGAAAAAGGGGCGATTTTTCCCCGGGCGTATGTTTAGACAGAAAAGATGTGGACTGGGCTGAGATGGACATTATGTGGCCTATAATAAATTTGCATTTGGTTTGGGCAGCTGCTGACTAAATATAAATTTCTACCATATGATAATGATTTGTTTATACATTGATCTAATCACACAGCACTGTTGCATTTTTTTAGTTTGATGAAATGTCAATTTAAAAAATCATACTCACAGCAATTTTTGACAAACGCGAAATCGCCGCTTTTTCAATTAGAAGGTTATATTTGTATGTGTAAAAAACAACTATAAATTTGAAAAAGTGGCGATTCCGCGCTTGTCAAAGATTCCTGTGAGTGTGATTTTTTAAATTGACATTTCATGAAACTAAAAAAAATGCAAGAGTGCTGTGTGATTAGATCAATGTATAAACAAATCATTATCATATGGTAGAAATTTTTATTTAATGAGCAGCTGCCCAAACCAAATGCAAATTTCCTATAGGCAACATAATGTCCATCTCAGCCTAGTCAGCCTCATCTTTTCTGTCTAAACATACGCCCGGGGGAAAAAATCGCCCTTTTTTCCTGCTCTATTCTTAGAGCATTTTTCAAGGCTATTCTACCACATTTTTGAATTAAATTAAAAAATAGCCTAATAAAATATAGTTTTAGCTGCGCAATGACATGTTTATAATCAAATCATCCATATATCTCCATACATATTTAAGCTTTCTGGTGAGAGCTATATTTTTAGTGTCTTTCATAAATCTATAATCCAACATTGACAAAGTCAGATCAGCTATTAATGGACTGCAATTGTCCCCATGGGTATTCCGCTGTTTTGTTTAAAAATAAACCTTGCAAATATAACATAAGCACTGTCTATAACAAATTCAATAACGATTTTATTTCCGCTTTATTGTAAGTGATTAAGTTGTTTGAGACTTCATTGGAAATCCAACATTTTTTTGTTACAGAATTGATAATCAGATACCATTTTCTTGAGTTTTTAAACAGTAAGTCAATGAGCATGAATATGTTTTCTTTAATGACATTGTGAGGTAAACTGGTATATAATGTACTAAAGTCTGCTGTTATAATTTCTTTAACTGTTTTAATAGGTTGAATTGCATTTATAAACTGAAGACTTCCTTCTATTGACTAATAAACATTAATTCCTGTTCTAGACTTTATTGTACCACAGTATTTTTCAAAATGTTTTTGTAACTGTTTCAATATTGTTCCAACTATTATACTACATAATTTGTACTACATTGTCGGGATCCAGCAATAAATCTATATTTGTAAGGATTTTTATTTAGTTTTGCAGTTGCAAATAAGACTGGAAGTCTTTTGTCTTCTTCCTCAACCGTAAGCCCAAATTTATTTGCTTCTCTTACAAGGTTTTGGATTACAAGGTTTTCTTCTGACTGATCATTATCTACATAAACATTATTTCCTGTAATATTTAAAGATCCATTTAAGTTACATACAATTCCCATTTCTTTGCATAAAACTTCAAAATAGAATTTTTTACAAATAATTATAAAGTTATTTGCTTCCTTATCAGCAACTGTAATAATAAACTTAGACTTTAACTTTTGTAATACTTTTTCATTAATTGCATTTTCAGCTTGTTTCTTTCTTGTTTTTCTACTCCAATATTGAATAAGGTTTTGTAAAATATATATGAAACTAGTTCAAAATTCTACTAGATCTTTATTTCTTTTTGTATATGTTTTCTTTATTTTTTGTAAAAAGTCCATCACATGCATCCATTGCTGATGATTTAACATCATTCCAACTAATTATCTTTTTATTTCGATGATTTGCACCTTTTTTTAAGTATATTTCTTGTTGATTTATCTTCAACAATATCTAAGTTACCAGTAACAATATGTCCAGCTGGCTTGTAACAATTTGAATGTAATTTAAATGTGAGTTTATACACAAGCAATTTGAATGTAAAACATGATGCAATTTATCTTTTGTTAGATTTTTTAGTTCTTTAGTATATGTTAAGGCGGTTGTTTCTACCAATTTCTCCGGATTTTGTGTTCACAAACTTTTATTTTTGTTAGAATTTTTACTTTATTACATAATTTTTCCGTCTAGAAATCTTTTTTTAAATATTTTTATAGTTCATACCGGTTAAAAGTATGTTCTTTTTACATTTCCTTATTGTTTTGTATGGTTTTTAATCAATTTAATTGTCAATCTCAATTTTAATTTCAAACTGCGCGATTTCACGGTGACTCCTACAATATTTTTTCCTATGAGACTCAGGTTCTCGAGCTACACTTCGTAAGTAAATTTTTCGTAAATATTTTAAAATGGTTAAAAAAGAGGAATTGGAGGCTGAAAACCTACGTTTACGACAACAGTTAAAATCCCTCGAAGAGGACAATTCAAATCTGAAAAAGAAAATAGTGGCCTTCGAAGGAAATGCCACTATTAACAAAGATTTGGTTTCTGAAATCTGCGAGGCAGTCTTCCTGCGCCTTATTCCTTTCATGAAAAAATACATGGAAGAAATGGAGGCCTCTAAAGAGCATTCGACCATAATGGTCGTTTCAGGTTTGACGGAGTCATCCTCTTCGAACGACGAAGCTCGGGCTGTTCAGGAGCTGGTCACCACGTTGGCAGGCGATGAAGAAATCGTCTCTGTAGCCGAGCATTTCCGTATCGGCAAAAAAACGGAGCGATTCCCTAATCGACTACTAAAAGTCCGTTTTGTTTCAAACAGGGTTAGAAATAAAATGGTCCGATCTGGCGGTAACCTGAAAAATTGTGATAAATACCGAGGTGTGTATGTGAGACCATCTCTCACTAATGAGCAGAGAAAAAGGCAATTGAGCTTAATCGAAACTAAAAATAAAATAATGCAAGACCAAACAAGACGGGTTCACATCCGTTATTCCGACCGAGGTGAACCCTACCTATATGACTACAATTCCCATACTGAAATCAAAATATCGGATTCACAATAGGCAAACGCGCGAACCAATTTCGACATTTTTAATAAACCGTTAATCAACGTTCTTTATTTTAATGCAAGAAGTGTCAAAAATGCCTTAGATGAATTTAACTTATTGATTTCAGGACGGGATAAAATTTTTGGTGATAATGACATTCTAATGGTTACGGAAACATGGTTTAATGAAAGTATTTCAAACAATATGATTAATGATAATGGTGCTTTTAACGTTTATAGGAAAGACCGATATAATAAAGAAGGTGGCGGAGTTTGTATCTTAACAAAACGAAATTATCACACAATTCAGCTAGCTATATCTGAAGAATTTTCTAA
Source organism: Microlaimidae sp. YZB2_3 (assembly GCA_030248175.1). Classification (NCBI taxonomy): domain Eukaryota; kingdom Metazoa; phylum Nematoda; class Chromadorea; order Desmodorida; family Microlaimidae; species Microlaimidae sp. YZB2_3. The sequence continues at coordinate 11,790 of JASAMX010033982.1, forward strand.
TATTGAAATTGTTGTTGTTGATCTTGTACTAGTAAATAAGTCAAAAATAAGGCTCATCTGTTTGTATAGAAAGCCACAAACTAATCGTGATTTAGATCTTAATACTTTTTATTTATTACGTGAAATTATAGAAGATTTTCGAGGACCTATAATTCTTGCCGGCGATTTCAATTTGCCGGGTATCATTTGGCCAAAATCAGTTGTTATCTCCAATAATTCTAATGAAAAAGAATGGTTTCATTTTTTCGCCGAACTCAGTTTATTGCAGTTAGCAAATGAACCAACAAGAAATTCTAATTATCTTGACTTAGTTTTGTCGAACGATCCTGAAATTTTTTCACAAACCAACATTCTGCCAGGGTTTTCAACATCTGATCACAATTCAATTCAATTTACTCTTAACCCTAATGTCTTTGTAACTTCCTCTGACATTTTAAGTGAGCAACGCTGGGTGCCTGATTTTTCCAAAGGTGACTACGAAATGTTTTCGTTATTTTTAATGACAGTTGAAGAGGGATCATTTTTTTTCAATTTGCTCTAATATCGAAGAACAATGGCAATGTTTTAAAGACATTTTGTTTGAAGGAATTAGACGGCACGTTCCGCTTAAAAAAATAAACAAAATTTCTGACAAACCTTATTATCCATCATATCTAGTCAGACTTCAAAATAAAAAACAAAAAGCATGGCGAAACCTCAAAAAGTCTGGAGATAAATTAAAATGCAAACAACTTTGTAAAGAATGCAAACAGTTAGTGAAAACATATAATCAAAATTTAGAAGAACAAATTTTAAGCTCAAATAATTTAAAGAATTTTTACAAATATGTTAACAACAATATTAAAACAAAAGATAACATTCCGCCCATTTATAACGAAACAGGGTCAATTGTTATAACCGATAGCGATATAGCAGAATTGTTTGCCAACTATTTCAGCTCTGTTTTTACTAACGATGATGGAAATTTCCCATCGTTTGATAACAAAAAAACTGGAATGCTGAAAAACATGTTTTTTAGGGTAAAAAATGTGTTAAAGGCTATAAAAAAACTTCCAAATAAACTATCTAAAACACCTGATGGTTTTCCTGCTTACTTTTTTAGACGTTTATCAACCCTGATAGCAAAACCACTGTCTCACATTTTTCAAACATCTTTTAACTCTGGATCGTTGCCATAAGATTGGAAAACTGTTTTTGTTATCCCTATTTATAAAAAAGGATCAAAAAGCGATAAAAAAACTATCGTCCTATATCATTAACAAGTTTTGATTGTAAAATTATGGAGCGACTGGTTATGAAAGAACTTTCTGGTTTTTTCTTTAATGTTTTGTCAAGGTGCCAACATGGCTTTCAGGCAAACAGCTCTACTATAACTCAGCTGCTCGAAACGTTAAATGATTGGACCATTTCGCTCAAAAATAAGAAACATGTTGATGTAGTTTACTTGGATTTTGTGAAGGCTTTTGACACAGTTTCACACCAGAAGCTCTTATATAAATTAGAAAAATATGGGGTGTCTAGAAGATTTCTTAAATGGATTGAGTGTTTCTTAGTTGGTAGAGACCTTAAGGTGTTGTTAAACAATCAAAAATCAACTTCCCATTGTGTTAAAAGCTCAGTTCCTCAAGGTTCGGTTTTAGGACCGTTTTTGTTTTT